>KV005058.1:79873-90601 GCA_001598015.1 Dorcoceras hygrometricum
ATGCTTTTGTTGGCTGGGAGGTTGAGGGACCAGCTTCTGATCTTGTCTCCAATTCAAATTCGTATGCCTTCAGATTTGCGAACAGATCATGGAGTTCCAGCTTATTCAGATCCTTCGACTCCCTCATTGCCATGGTCTTCACGTCCCACTCCTTGGTAACGCTCTCATGACTTTCAGTGCTAGCTCTCTGTTGCTGTACTCTTTTCCAAGGCTGTTCAACTCGATGATAACTGCACTGAAACGCTCGTCAAATTCAGTCATTGTTTCGCCGTCTTTCATCTTGATGGACTCATACTTCTGTTGAGCGATGGTCAACTTGTTCTCTTTTGTCTCGTCGCTTCCCTCACATATCTGGACCAGCTTTTCCCAGATGTCTTTGGCTGTGGCGTAGGTTTTGATTTTGCTGACATGTTTTGTCTTTGTCCAGCGTCTTGTATAGGATGTCCCTGGCCACATTGTCTAGATTTGATTTCTTCCTGTCATCATTTGTATATTTGTGTCTGGATTTCTCAAGATACCGAGGCTCGCCATTTGTTACAGCAACCGCCAGATTTGGCTTCATTATTTTCAATGGCCCTTCAGTGATAACAGTCCACATTTCGTCATCCATGGCAGCCAGATGCGCTTGCATGCGTATCTTCCAGTCATAATAATCTTCTCTGGAAAACATGGGAATCTTGTTGTGAGAGATCGCCATATTGAGATAATATAACGCACAAATAAATACTGTTCAATAACTGAGAAGCTCCTGCTCTGATACCAATTGATGGTCCCAAAAATAGGATCAAAACAAGTGCAGGAGTTCAAAAGGGGGGGGTTTGAATGAACTCCTTCGATTTTTCTATTTCAAATTCTTTTCAAAACGTTTTAAGCGCTTCTTAACTCAAGCCCGAGTTACCAAACTTGAGATATCTCAGTTAAGTGCAAATCTCTCGGCTAACTAAAAGTGCGGAATGAAGCCGATTAATTTGTGAACAGTTAACAACAAATAAGTGCGTAAATGTAAAGAGATGAGAGTCGAGAATTTGTTTCTGGAAGTTCGGATATTAATATCCTACGTCTCCCTTTCTTCCTTATTCAGGAAGGATACACTAGAAGATTTGATGTACACAGTCCTTCTGCAGACACCCGATCACACAAGAAGCACTTGTATGAACTCCTAGCAACTTCACAACAATCACAAGCAGTCGCAGCTGCTGTTTTACAACTCTATGTAATGTTTTCAAACGGCTTTTGAGAGCTCGTTTGTTACAGACTCAATGATGATATAACAATGAATAAGTATTTTGAGTGCTGTAAAATCTTCTGGTTTCAACAAGGAAACTCGATTACAAAATGTAACCAGAAGATAGACTTGAAGATTTATCTATGAAAAGCAACGATTGAGTTCTTCAAGTCTTTTGAGCTTTGAAAGTGCTTCAGTAATGAATAGCTCGAGAATTCAATTTGGCAGCGTTTCATCAATAGCAATGGCGAGAGAGATCTTCTTCAATTCAAAACATCTGCTATTTATACTCTTCGTTCAACGGTCGATTACTTCTGATAAGGCAACAAAATCCTTTTCGAAATTTTGACAATAGTACGCCGTCAATTCTGCTCCACTACATGGTAAATTGCGTATTGTCAGAGGCACTGTCAGGCCCCGTGCTAATTACTAACGTTTAACACATAACAAGCGCATAAACACGGAAGCTTAAAATCAGGGCTTAAAAATTTTTCGAAATACAATGGGCCTGAACTCAAACCATACATTCAAAATATTGATAATTAAAATATGAGTTGACTCAAACTCAAACACACAGGTAACAACATAATATCAATCAAATACAGATCCCCAATACATGATAACACGGGGCATCCCCCGGCTCAATACATATCATATACATAGACTGGGACTCAGGGACGCGGTGATCGACCAGCTGAACTTCCACTCTGTCCAGCTTGGTTACCTGAAGTTCCTGCAAATGGGCAACACAGACCCAAACAAAAACAAAAGCAGGAAACAAGTACGAGGTCAAGCCTCAGTACGAAGAGCTATCAAACAGCTACGCATGCAACATGCTAACAATCAATGCTATGAAATGCATGTGGCTGTCAAAGGAAAATCGGTCAACTAGGCCAGTGTATCATCCGGCAAATCAAATCAAGTCGCCTCAATACCACGGTCTATCAACCGAGAAATCATCGGTCCGTGATCATCGGGGCCCGTCAGCCCATCACAGCTCGGCGGTAGACACTCATATCCAGTAGTCACCGCTCCGATGATAGCGTTGGACTGGTGCACAACACATCTGTTGATCAGCTCCAACGTGGCTTGGGTCATCAATCAATTCTGTCAAGGCCCAATATGTATGCATGTATGCCATTCAACATCCATGCTCAATACATACAATGCCCAAACGTAAAAACAGTATACATACTCAACCAAAAACAGCAACTGGTTCACGTAGGCACATAGCAGAAAAGCCACAGATTTCACAACATCGAATTATAGACATGTTCAAGCTCAAAGCTGCTAAGGGCTGCTCAATTCGTACCTCTCTTCCTCAATTTCTACCTCACAAGTTCGAACAGGACACGGCAGAGAACACAGCCCACGAAAACAGATTCCTCCTGGTTCGAAATTCTCGGTAGAAAATCCTGGAAACTAAAATCTGTTTTAACGCAGCTAATATCTTAGCTTAATCCCATCATAAACACGTTAATCCTACAGCCAAAGTCTAATTCAATTCCTACACTTCTATGCAGGCATAACTACAAGAACAGAGCTCAAATCTACAAGAAATGCTCACCCAAAAGCTCACGCTAGCAGAAGAATGCACGTACAGACTTTTCTTAAAAAGCTTAGAACTCCAGCAGCTTCGCGTTTCCACACCAGCGCTAATACAATGTCTCAAATGGGTAGCAGACGAAACAGCTAAGCTAGGGGAGTCCAGCGCCACTCATATCGTCAAAAACAGAGGCTGGATGCAATGGGAATCGATGGTAGAAAGTTACGGTGAACAGTAGCTTTTTCGAGGGTTCTAGTTTGAGGATAAGAAATATCGGGTCTAAAAAAATGCTCTAAGTGTAACTCAACACTTGTATTTATCCTCTACTCCAAAAGCTCCCCAATAATTCAACCACCGACAGAAACAGATTTCTACAACTTAAAATATCGCAAAACAGATCTCTCGCGCGAAGCTAAGGAAAAACAGACCTCACGCTCCCCGCCAAATCTCGCGCAAGTCTCAAAAACAGATCCCTCAAATAACACTAAGGATCAAAACGACGACGTACAGGAACCAGATCTCAGCGCTTCAACAAAACTCGCGCAAAACAGATCTCAGCGTTAGCAACAACGCCCCAAGCCAAAACGACCTCGTTTTAAATAAACCAGATCTCAGCGCTCAACGCATGCGCATAACACGAAAACGACGTCGTAGGTAAAACAGATCTCACGCCCGCGCAACATCAGATGTCAACGCTTCTCGTCGACCAACTCGTGAAATCTGCTTACATCAGCTGATCTCTCACGCGAAACCAGATATCTCCTAAGAACGCGATCACAATCCAGCAACGCTTACGTCACACATGAGATCTGCTTACGTCACTGAGATCTGAATTTCAAAAGAACAACGTATTCATTTCCCACGCCATTCTCGACAACCAGATCTCTCCAAAACGACACCGTTTTATTCAAATCTCACGGTGCTTCTCGTAACGCTAAGAAGAAACAGATCCCTATCAAAAATCCAACCAAATCAACGCGATAACCACGCTAACACTAGAAAACAGATCTCTCCCAAAAGTTGATCAATTCGCATCATTTCTCGACCAGCCTAACATGAGATCTGAATTTCTTCAAATCAGATTTCACCAAGGAAATTCGAAATTCCAGAAATCAAAATTCTCAATTCTCGTGACTAATCTATTTCCAAAATCCGATTAATCACTACTTTAGAAATCTGATTCCTCACAGGCACAAATATAATTTCCATATATGTGCAATCCCGTTGTAACAACCTCTGCCAATGTGTACTATTTTTCCAAAAATAGTACCAATCTCGTCTCCTTAATTCTAGGCAATTTGTACGATTCTGTTATGGCCATCGATCTTTTACAACTGAGTATTCGATCGAATTTGAATCAACTTAATGCTTGCGCCTGAAACCATTTCTGTCGACAGATCTTTCTTTGTTTAAGATGAATGAATAGTCCCTTGCTATTAAGATATCTGTCGCGGTAAACACAATTAAACCACTTGCAAATATCAGCACTGCTGACGTCATCATATCTGTTTGAAACACTGTACCGATATCCGTTGAATACACTGTGATGTTTAGCTAATGATATTTATGACGTCATGGTCTCTGTTACTCTACTGTGCACATATCTGTTGACAGCAATCGATGAGTAGTACTGTTACAAGGTCTGTCGAATATACTCATCGATAGATGCGGCCCTTTCTGATGATAGAAACTTCACTGTTTCAATACCTGTTGGCAGATACTATCACCGATACAATAGTCAAGTGCTGTTGGCAGATATCAACATCCTCAATATTCCATCAACAGTAGATTTCTGGCCCGATAACCCAAATAACCAAATCGATAACCCGACTGTCTTAAAACCCGAAATCATATTTATAATTCAAACCAATCACTGTTGTCAGCAACCTCTGGTCTCCGTGAGAAGATTATTCGAAATACATCGTTTAAGTCCAAATGTTTTCTTATATTTGTTATCACCAACACTATAAATTTTATCCTAAAAAGAGCATACATGAGTACTCCAACGAGGAAAAAAAGAAAGTGAATCTGGAAAACGTGGCCAGGGACATTCTTTATAAGACACTGGACAAAAACATGTTCAGCAAGATTAAAACCTGTGCCACAGCAAAGGAGATATGGGAGAAGCTGACACAAATTTGTGAAGGCAATGACGAAACGAAGGAAAACAAGCTAACAGTGGCTCAACAGAAATATGAGTCAATAAAATGAAAGACGGAGAAATAATGACGGAGTTTGATGAGCGTTTCAGCGCCGTGGTGATAGAGTTGACTAGCTTGGGAAAAGAGTATAGCAACCGTGAGTTGGCATTGAAAGTGATGAGAGCGTTTCCCAGGGAATGGGACATGAAGACAATGGCCATGCGAGAATCTAAAGATCTTAACAAGCTGGAACTGCATGACATCTTCGCGAATTTAAAAGCTTATGAGTTCGAGTTGGAAACTAGATCAGAAGCTGGATCCTCAGCATCTCAAACAACTAAAGCATTGGCGGCAACATCTGAACAGTGCTCTCCAAGCACGAGCAAGTCTGCTGAACAACTCAGCAACGATGCCATGTCCCTCTTCGTTAAGAAGTTTGGGAAATTCATGAGAAGATCCTACAACCCTTCTGATCCTTATAATAATGTTTATATATATGACAAAATTAGTACTGATATGAACTGTTTTAATTGTGGCCATTCAGGACATTTTGCTGCTGATTGCAACAGGCCCAAGAAAGAAGACAGATTCAAGAGAGATGAAAAAAAAGATGATCAAACCAAAGAGAGATCCAAGGATAGATCCAAGGATAGGAGGATGAGGACAAGATCTGACAAGAAGCCCAACAGAAAGTATGATAAAAAAGTACTGGTTGCAGAAGAAAGCACCAAAAGCTGGGCGGACTCAGATTCTGATTCCTCATCAAGCAGTTCTTCTTCAAGTGATAGTGAACAGGAGGAAGTTCACTGTCTCATGGCTGATCAAACATCTGACGACGAGGTATTCGATTTCTCTAATGTTTAATTAAAAAAAAGATGATCAAACCAAAGAGAGATCCAAGGATAGATCCAAGGATAGGAGGATGAGGACAAGATCTGACAAGAAGCCCAACAGAAAGTATGATAAAAAAGTACTGGTTGCAGAAGAAAGCACCAAAAGCTGGGCGGACTCAGATTCTGATTCCTCATCAAGCAGTTCTTCTTCAAGTGATAGTGAACAGGAGGAAGTTCACTGTCTCATGGCTGATCAAACATCTGACGACGAGGTATTCGATTTCTCTAATGTTTAATTTACACGAGAGGACCCAATCAGTGCACTAAATGATATGGTCCAAGAGTACCGTAAGCTTTCTCACACATTCGAGGAAGTTAAGGCTAAAAACATTGATTTGAAAAATAGTTCAGTTGAGCCAAGTACTGTTCAACTTGGTGAAGCTGACAGTTTAAAAATCGAGTTGAGTAAGCCGGAGGCTGAGAATGAATTGTTGAGATCAAAGTCCTGTGAGCTCAAGTCTGAAATTGAAAAATTAAATTCGATAATGAGCTCCTTGACCCAGTCTTCTATCTCTCTAGACAAGTTGTGTGAGATTCAGAAGCCAGCGAATGATTGAACTGGCTTAGGTTTCAATACTGGTGAAAGCAGCTCTGGAGAGACTTGTACTCAATCAAATCTAGCACATGACAAGTTCAAAAAGATGAGCTTTTTCAAAGCTAGTGTGATACATGATCCATGCGAGTCGGTACGGTATGATGACCAGATCTCGGAGCTATTGATAAGAAAGGAAAAGCTTGTATTGGCTATGACAGACCCGAGAGTTCTAAGTCTGGTTGGCTAAAGAACAGACTTGACAAGGAAAAGGCAAAAGCTGGATCCAAGTCATTTGTTTAGAACCAACAAAGACGTGGCTCTAAGAAGGTTAAGTCTGAATGGAAAAAGGTTAGGCCCCGTAGAGATCTAAATGGTCAGAATACCAAACCAAAGCTCAACAGACCTCACAATATTTCAGCACAGACCCTTATGGACTATCATACTGGGAAAGCTGTCAAAGTAATTCAAGTATGGGTCCCGGAACGGGGTAATCCTATCTGGACCCAAGTAAAATTTGGTACCAAAATCTGTTTTTCATGATTGCAGGATAACAGGTACAAAGCTGCTGATGAATCAATCATATGGTACCTGGACAGCGGCTGTGCAAGACATATGACAGGAAACCAAAAGCTGCTGACAGATGTCATTCCACACAAAGGAGCAAAAATAGTCTTTGGTGATAACTCACATGGTAACACTGTGGGTAAGGGTAAGCTTACCCACGGTAACATCTCAATATCTGATGTCTTAGTTGTTGATAATTTGCATTATAATTTGATTAGCATTAGTCAGCTATGTGACAAGGGTTACAAGTTAATTTTTCAACAGCACACATGCACAGCTCAGAGTCCAGAAGGACTGACTGTATTGGTAGGTAAAAGATCGGGGAATACCTACATTATCAATTGGTCAGAACCCATGGGATCTAAACAAATTTGCTTAACAGCCAACTCTTCCAAGAGCTGGTTGTGGCATCAGCCTGAACTTCAAGTCATACATTCAAAATATTCAATACTCAAAATATGAGTTAACTCAAACTCATACAACAAGTAACCACATAAAATCAATTCAAAATACAGATCCCCAATACATGATAACACGGGGCATACCCCTGTTCAATACATAACATAAATAGACTGGGACTCAGGGACGCGGGGATCGACCAGCTGAACTTCCACTCTGCCCAGCTAGGTTACCTGAAACTCCTGCAAATGGGCAACGCAGACCCAAACAACAAAAGCAAGAAAACAAGTACGAGGTCAAGCCTCAGTACGAAGAGCTATCAAAGCAGATAAACATGCAACATGCTAGAAATCAATGCTATGAATGCATGAGGCTGTCAAAGGAAATCAGTCAGCTAAACCGGTGCAACAACCGACAAATCATATCATGTCACCTCTATACCACGGTCTATCAACCGGGAAATCATCGGTCTGTGATCATCGGGGCCCGTCAGCCCATCACAGCTCGGCGGTAGACACTCGTATCCGGTAGTCATCGCTCCGACGATAGCGTTGGACTTTTTCGGGCACGACCCAACAGTCGGCCAGTCACAACGTGGCACCCAATCAGGTTATCAAATCAAATCTACGAATCAGGCTCAAGATGTATGCATGAATGCCATTCAATATCCATGCTCAATACATAATATGCCTAAACGTAAAACAGTATACACATTCAATCAAAACAGTAACTGATTCATGTAAGCACATATTAGTAAAGCCACAGATTTCACAACATCGAATTATAGCCATGCCCAAGATCAAAACTGCTAAGAGCTGCTCACTTCGTACCTTCCTTCTTCGAATTACCTAACAGATTTCTCCTGGCTCAACTCACGCAGCAGGAACTTCCTGGAAGCTGAAATCTGTTACAACATAGCTAATATCTTAGCTCAATTCAGCTACACAATCACGCTAATCCTACGGCCAGAAGAATACTTCGATCCTACACTTCTACGCAGGCATTAACTACTAAAAACCGAGCTCAAACTACAAGAAATGCTCACCCAAAAGCTCAAAAGAAACAACTGCTGAATCTGCTCAACGAAACCAGCAATTCACGAACGAGCAGGGCCTACGGGATTTCTCAACTCGTCGCTCCTAGCTTCCAAACTAGTATCAATGGAAAGAGCAAGTCTCAAGGAGTCCAGCGCCACCAAGAACGTCAAAAACAAAGGCTGGATGCGATGGAAATCGGCGATGGAAAGTCACGGTGAACAGTAGCTCGACGAGGGTTTGGAGAAGAAGAGATATGAAATAACTGGCTCAAAATAATTCTAAGTGTCGATCAACACTGCTATAAATACCTCTTAAATCCTAGGAACAGTAGCTCGACGAGGGTTTGGAGAAGAAGAGATATGAAATAACTGGCTCAAAATAATTCTAAGTGTCGATCAACACTGCTATAAATACCTCTTAAATCCTAGCCTGCTGATTCATTAAAATCATTCGAAGCGTCCAGCAGGAGTCTATCAGCAGCAGCCCTCTCTTTTCCTTTCGTTAAATTCAGCAGCAGCGACCAAAAAGAAACAATCCAAAACGACACCGTTCCAACTTATCAAAACGACGCCGTAGCGAACACCAGCTGACAACAGCTCTCGCAAGCAAAACAATCCATCTGCTGGTCGCCTGAAGTCACTCAAAACGACGACGCATCTACTAATCCAAACGACGTCACTTCTCAACATTATAGTATTTGCACGCCTGCTGGTCAGCAGCAACCATCGCAACACAAACTACTGCCAGCAGAAAGGAATACGTCACGCCTACGTCATCATATCTATCGACAGCTCTTGCAACTGATTCCTCAAACCATCTGCTGATCGCCCTCCACTAGCGCAACTGCTGAATCTAGTAGTCAACGCTCCAAATATGTTGACTAACACGTGTCGCTTCCTCATTCAATCTCACGCTAAGTGCAACATCTACCAGCAGCAACTTCAACTCGAACTAAAACCAGCAGATCTTATTGCGTCACGCTTAAATCACCTCTGCTGATTCCAATTCCACCAGCAGCGAGCTACAGTAAGGTTGACCTGCGTTGACTCCGCTACAGTAGCGTGCTGTTAACAGCTTTGCACCAAAAATCGCTACGTTAGAATTTCCAAAAATTTACGCAACGTTCAAAATCAGCAGGGACTTCAAAATCTACGTGATTAATCCCAAATCAAATCAATTAATCACTAATCTAAATTCTCAATCTTCACAGGCATAATCTGATACCGCTGACCAGCTGAAACGCCTTTTAAAACGTTTGCAAAATGACAGATCTTATACAGTCAACAGGATAAGAAGTGATCGTGGTACTGAATTTTTAAATCATAAATTAACTTCTTTTCTAGAAGAAATTGGGATAAAGCATGAGCTTTCAGCAGTTAGAACTCCTCAGCAGAACGGGCTTGCTGAGAGGAGAAATCATACTTTAAAAGAAGCTGCTAGATATATGATTTCTTATTCTGGTATTTCACAAAAATTTTGGGCAGAAGCAGTTAACACAGCTTGCTACACACAGAATAGATCTATGATTACTAAGTTGCACGGTAAAACCTCATATGAGATCTGGAGTGGCAAGAAACCTGATATTTCATATTTCAGGGTGTTTGGGTGCAGATGTGATGCAATCACAGCTATACGACGGGATCCATTAGCATTGCCCTCGGGACCAATCACAAGAGGACGCAGCAAGAAGTTCAAAGAAGCCCTTCACGGACTCGTCTTGAGCACCCAAGAAATGTTTAAAGAAGAGGGGAATCCTGCACATGAAAAGCTAGTTGGAGGATTAAGAGATTATATTGTCAATATTATTCAAGTCCAAAACTAACAAATGAAGATGAACAAAAAAAGAATGAGTGCATGCATGCGCTGCATGCGTAGGACATTTGGTTTCACGTGCATAGGACATTTGGTTTGTTTTGGCTTTTAAATTACTTTTCTTAAGATAAGATTTTCAAATATTATTAGATAAGGTAGGAGATGGGGTCCTTCCATGACTAGGAGATTTGTTTCCTAATATAAAGGGATTCTAGGTTGGAAAGAATCATTAGAACTCTTGGAAACAAGTCTATATATATATTAGGAGATGGATTTCGAAATTATAGAAGTTTTATGAATAAAAACCTTTTGTTTTCTTGCAAAGTTGGCGTTTACCTCAAAAAAATCAAACTTATCAAAGTCTATAACTTTGTGGCGTTTGTCGGTTGATCTTCGCACGGATTGTCAAAGACGAGTTCCTTTGAAGGTTCGTTTGAGATTAATCGTTTTCTTTTCGTTGTGATTTTTGTTTCCTTTGAGAATTCATACGAAAAATGATTTCACACATCCTAAACATCTTGTTCTAACGATCGAGCATAATTCGGTTCTCTTGGCTATTGAATTGAGGGCGCGTGG
>KV005058.1:116109-140989 GCA_001598015.1 Dorcoceras hygrometricum
AAGACAAAAGCAGGAAACAAGTACGAGGTCAAGCCTCAGTACGAAGAGCTATCAAAGCAGATAAACATGCAACATGCTATAAATCAATGCTATGAATGCATGAGGCTGTCAAAGGAAATCAGTCAACTAGGCCGGTGTAACAACCGGCAAATCATATCAGGTCGCCTCTATACCCCGGCCAATCAACCAGGGAATCATCGGTCCGTGATTTATCGGGACCCGTCGGTCCTCACAGCTCGGCGGTAGACACTCGTATCCGGTAGTCACCGCTCCGACGATAGCGTTGGACTTTTCGGGCACGACCCACGAGTCGGCCAGTCGCAACGTGGCACCCAATCAGGTTATCAAATCAAATCTGTCAAATTCAGGCTCAATATGTATGCATGATGCCAATCAATATCAATGCTCAGTGCATACAATTTACAATACGTAAAACAGAATGTAACTCAATCATTCAACATACTGATTCACGTAATTCACAGCAGCCAAATTCACAACATCGAAAAATAGACATGTTCATGCTCCAGCTGCTAAGGGCTGCTCGATCGTACCTTAATTGTTCAAACTACCTAACAGATTCTCCTGGCTCAAATCACGCAGCAGGAACTTCCTGGAAGCTCAAATCTGTTACAGCATAGCTAATAACTTAGCTCAATTCAACTGCCCAAAACGCTAATCCTACGACCAGAAGTATAATTCAATTCCTACACTTTCACGCAGGCATTAACTACTAAAAACCGAGCTTACAAGAATTGCTCACCCAAAAGCTCACGCTAGCAGCAGAACGCACGCACAGGCTTATCTCAAAAGCTTCGAACTCCAGCAGCTACGCGTTACCACTTCCAGCGCAATTATAACGTCTCAAAAGGGTAGCAAACTAAAGAGCTAAGCAAGGGGGATCCAGCGCCACTAAGATCTCCAAAAACAGAGGCTGGATGCGAAGGAAATCTAGGGAAGAAAGCCTCGGTGAACAGTAACTCGACGA
This sequence comes from Dorcoceras hygrometricum, assembly GCA_001598015.1. Classification (NCBI taxonomy): domain Eukaryota; kingdom Viridiplantae; phylum Streptophyta; class Magnoliopsida; order Lamiales; family Gesneriaceae; genus Dorcoceras; species Dorcoceras hygrometricum. The sequence continues at coordinate 117,095 of KV005058.1, forward strand.
GGGTTTGGGGAAGAAGAGATAAGATGTGGCTGGTTCAAAATATTTCTAAGTGTTGATCAACACTTCTATAAATACCTCTTCAATTCTCGCCTGCTGATACACCAAGATCTATCAAAGAAAACAGCAGGAGTCTATCAGCAGCAATCTTCTCTTTTCTTTTCGTAAAATCAGCAGCAACGACTAAACAATAATCTCATGAAAACGCTACAAAACGACACCGTTCCAACTTATCTAAACGACGCCGTAGCAACCATCAGCAGACAACAGCTCTCGCAAGCCAAAGCAACTAAGAGCTGCTGACAGCTCTCTCTCTAATACAATCTATCTGCTGGTTGCGAGAAATAACACAAAACGACGACGCATCTACTAATCCAAACGACGTCACTTTAGCTACGCAAGCCTTGCTACCAGCAGCTGATCTCTTAAATGCAAAGCTCAAAACGCAGCGTTTCCACTTATTCAAACGACGCCGCTTCAACGCTCTCGCACAAGCGCGCCTGCTGATCAGCAGCAACCAACCCAACGCAAATACTACCAGCAGCAAGTATTACGCCACGCCTACGAAAATCGATAATTCTCATTTCTTAAACTAACGATACAGCTTTCGAAAATCAGCAGAAACTTCAATCCTTTCGCAAATTCCTCAAATCACACGAGATTAATCCCAAATCAAATCAATTAATCACTAATCTAACTTCTCAATCCTCACAGCAGATATCTCTCAGGGTAACAACGAACAAAGCTGTCAACAGATATCTCTAGGAAATGAACAGTAGGTTGCTGTCAGCAGTTAGCAACTGATGAATACCCACGAAAACTTATAACAGCTAGACATAATCAACGCAACTGCTGAAATCTATACTTAGAATATCTTCAACATAGAAGTATCAGCTAATGGTTTAAGAACCAGATTTTCAGACATAACCATGTGATCGAATATGAACAACAATGGTTTCCTTTGTCTGAAGAAATCGAGATATTTCAAGAAATTTCTGGAATAGATCGAATAAGCTACTTGTGAGCTACTTCGAAGAATAAATCCTTGGAAAACTCAAGAATTCAATGGACGAACATCATTAAACCGTTTTCTAAAACATCTTTGAATCACAATTATAGTAAACGTAACTTTTGTAAAAACAGAGCATAAACTTTCTGGTTTTCTTGAAGAACAGCCGTAGCTATCTTCCTTTCTTTAAAACCGTACATAATCATAAACACAGAATTGAATATATGCTTTCTATTGAGTGAGAAAGAAACAGAGTTTACTTGCGTGGTTTCTTTAACACAACCACGATAGAAAATCCAGTAACTTCCTGCGCACCGCCTGTTTCCTTTAAAAATGCTTTGAAAGTACTTTGCTCGAATTCTTCAGAGAGAACACCGCTTAAAATGATTTGTTTTAAAAGTAATGATGCATGAAGCAGCTTAATGTCCTATTTATATGACTTACAAAGTCTAATGAAAGACACACGTTTAATCAATATGCCAAAATCCATTATAAGCATGCTCTGTTTTTAAAATGAAAAGATGCATATGGAACCCGAGCAATTTTAGTTAAAACAAAGGATACAATTGGCTTGCAGAAGTCACTAAACCTCTATTATAATTGTATTCTATCATTAGAATTTTAACCCATAATCAAATGAAGGCTAAACATTGCACAAAAGATGAAATCTGAAACTTTTCGAATAAAATAGCATTGTAATCCCTCAATCTCATATCTTTCTAATTGTGGACTTCTAAAAGATCTGGTCGTTACAATCTACCCCCCTTAGAGAATTTCGTCCCCGAAATTACTTACTTAAAGAGATTTGGGTGGCTCCTCTGCATATCAGATTTGACTTCCCACGTTGCTTCTCTTTCTGAGTGGTTTGTCCACTGAATTCTGATCATTGGGATTGTTCTGTTTCTCAGCTTACGATTTTCTTTTGCTAAAATCTTCTCTGGAACTTCTTCGTAAGTCAAGTCTGGTTCTAATTGAATAGGTTCATATCTGAGTACATGCGATGGGTTCACAATGTATTTTCTAAGTGTTGAAACATGGAATACGTTGTGAACAGTAGACATCTGGGGAGGTAACGCTAAACGATAAGCTACTGATCCAACTCGTTCTAAGATCTGGAATGGTCCAACATACCTGGGACTTAATTTCCCTTTCTTTCCAAATCTCAAAACACCTTTCATAGGTGAAATCTTGAGGAACACGTGGCTCCTTCCTCAAAATTCAAATCTCTTCAATGGCTATCGGCATAACTTTTCTGTCTACTTTGAGCAATCTTCATTCTTTCACGTATTCTTTTAATAGCTTCTGAAGTCTGTTCTACAATATCAGGTCCTATTTCATTTCTTTCACCTACATCATACCATAGGATTGGAGATCGACATCTTCTGCCATACAGAGCTTCGTATGGTGCCATTTCTATCGACGCTTGATAACTGTTGTTGTAGGTGAACTCAATCAATGGTAACTTAGAATCCCATTTCTCTGAAAAATCAAGCACTAGCCCGTAACAAATCTTCAAGTATTTGGATTACTCGTTCCGATTGCCCATCGGTTTGGGGATGGAACGCTGTACTGAAAGTTAATTTCGTCCCTAAGTCTTGGTGTAGACTTTTCCAGAATCTCGAAGTAAATCTAGGATCTCTATCTGATACTATAGAACTTGGAATCCCGTGAAGTCTAACTATTTCCTTGATATACAACTCTGCATATTTATTCAAATCATAGGTTGTCTTAACAGGAAGAAAATGAGCAGACTTGGTTAATCTGTCAACTATTACCCAAATTGCGTTAAAACCTTGAACTGTTCTGGGTAATCCTACCACGAAGTCCATTGCTATCCCATTTCCAAACAGGTATAGGAAGTGGTTTTAACATCCCTGCAGGTCTCTGATGTTCTGCTTTAACTTGTTGGCATGTTAAACATTCTGCGACAAATCTACAGATGTCGCGTTTCATTCCTGGCCACCAAAAAAGAGCTTGCAAATCCTTAAACATCTTTATTCCTCCTGGATGAATTGAATACGGCGAGTTATGGCCTTCATTAATAATCTCATTGCGCAAATTATCGGCGCGAGGTACCCACAATCGATTTTGGTATTTGACAATTCCTTCTTCCAACACATACAAATTTGTTCCTCTGTTTTCATCCTGCTTCTTCCATTTTTGAAGTTGATCATCTTTCGTTTGACCTTCTATAATCCTATCTTTTAATGTTGATTGGATCTTAAGGACTGATAACTTAGCAGCATTTTCTTTTCTAAATATCCCAAGTTCAAATCGATTAATCTCTAATGCCAGAGGGATCTGAACTGAGATCTGCGCTAATCCCACGCTCCTCCTACTTAATGCGTCTGCTACAACATTAGCTTTTCCTGGATGATAACTAATTACACAATCGTAATCCTTAACCAGTTCAAGCCATCTTCTTTGTCTCATGTTTAATTCCTTCTGGGTAAAGAAATATTTGAGGCTCTTATGATCTGTAAAAATTTCGCATTTTTCACCGTAAAGATAGTGTCTCCAAATCTTTAATGTGAAAACTACTGCAGCTAATTCAAGATCATGCGTAGGATAATTCCTTTCATGAATCTTCAATTGTCTCGAGGCGTAAGCAATCACATTTCTCTCTTGCATTAAAACAGCTCCTAGCCCTGTCTTCGATGCATCCGTATAAATTCACAAAATTCCCTTTCTCCGTGGGCAACGTTAGAACAGGGGCTTCGACTAACGCACGTTTTAATGTCTCAAAGCTGGATTGGCATTCTGGAGTCCAATCATACTTAACATTCTTCTTAGTTAATGTCGTTAATGGAACATCAATCTTCGAAAATCCTTCTATGAATCTTCTGTAATAACCTGCTAATCCTAAGAAACTACGAATTTCTGATACATTCTTAGGTACAGGCCAATCCCGTACAGATTCCACCTTTGAAGGATCTACTTCTATTCCATTCTTCTAAATAATGTGACCCAAGAATACTACTTTGTCAATCAAGAACTCACACTTACTAAACTTAGCAAACAATTGTTTATTTCTTAAGATCTGCAAAATTTCTCTAAGGTGTTATTCATGTTCGTCACTGTTCTTCGAGTAAATCAATATATCATCTATGAACACAATGACAAATCTGTCTAAATAAGGTTGGAATACTCGATTCATTAAGTCCATAAACACTGACGGCGCATTCGTTAATCCAAAGGGCATAACTAAAAATTCAAAATGGCCGTATCTTGTCCTGAAAGATGTTTTATAAACGTCTATGTCTTTTACACGTAACTGGTGATAACCAGATCTCAGGTCTATCTTAGAAAATATTGCAGCTCCTCGCAATTGGTCGAACAAATCATCGATTCTAGGGAGAGGATATTTATTCTTAATCGTTAGCTTGTTCAATTCCCTATAATCGATACACAAACGCATACTACCGTCCTTCTTCTTCACGAAAAGCACTGGTGCACCCGAAGGTGAAGTACAGGGTCTAATGAATCCTTTATCCAATAAATCTTAAGACATCTGTAAATTCTCTTACGACAGGAACATCTTCCAACTTATTTTTTCTTTTCAGGTTCTAAGGATATGACGTTTACCCTAAATCCCTGACAACCATTTCTTAGACATTTCTGAGCTTTCATCGCTGATATTATCTTAGAGATCTTCACGTAATTACCAGCTTTGAATGAAAATGAATTTCCATCGGGCTTCTTAATGAAAACAGATCTCTGCTTAAAATCTATAACAGCTTCGTACCTAGTCAACCAATCTATTCCCAATATAAAATCAAATTCAACCATTTGCAATACTATGAGGTCTGCATAAACAATATTGCCCTGCAATTTAAGTTCTACATTTCGAATTACACGATTGGTTACTATGTTATCTCCTGTAGGAATCTGAACACAGTATCCTACTTATATTTCTTCTGGTTTAAAAGACAATTTGTTAGAGAATCTATCTGACACAAAATAATGCGTTGCACCAGAATCTAATAATGATACTGTAGACATATTAACTACGGAAATCTTACCCGTTACTACGGTAGTATCCACCGGAGCTTCTTCTGTTGTCATCACATAGGCTCTGCTTGTGATGAGTTGTTGTTGCTGCTGCTTCTGAGGACACTCTCTGCCTCCTAAATTTCTCCTGGGGATCTTCTCTGTTAAGTATTCTACTTGAAGACTGACCATTCCCACTAGAGGTTTGATGTACTAATCGCTCTAACAGTTGAGCCATGCTATTGAGGACAGGATTTAATCCTTCTGATTCATTGTCCTCTTCTAAATAGTTTCTTCTTCCTCTACCTCTTCCTGACATATCTGTAAAAAGATAGCCCAAATCCACCACAATTCTATATGAGAGATTACCTTATGCTATTACATGAATTAAAACTCACAAATTTTAAAGTAGCTGGAGAGATTTGCTCAGACTGGAAGTGTGTTTATCTCAAGGACCATGCTCTGATACCAACTGTAACGACCCTCATTTTTCTAATGAATAATTATAAGTTTTCGGGGTTCGATTTAAAGACATAAAATTTTCGATCTTGACCTCATAACAAGTCGTTACTAACTTTCTGGATTAAATTGCAAATATAGGAAATTCGCAACTACTGAAATTGCACAACAAGAGAAACAGCAACGTATGCGGAAAATCAACATGGGAGAAGAGAAAACCAACGGCTAATATAACAAAAGAAAGTGGAATACAACTACTGATTAACTAGCTGTTGTAATACAAATGTTCTACTGATGAAATTTCTGAAGTACAAAACAGAAACAGGAGAACACAACAGAAAGACGTCCACGATAAACACATCCTTCCCTTCTGTTCATCTCCCTCCAGCTCCTTCCTGATTGTTACCTGCACTCAATGAAAACTAGTGAGCCTAAGGCCCAGCAGGTAAAGCTTGGAAATAAGAAGAGTACAACATACAATTGTTCATAAACTGGTACATACTGGAGTCTGAACTTTAAATACGCTTATGAATAAACAAGCGCAATACATGACTGAGAAATCTGATCATAAGCGAAAGCATAAAACATGAATCAAGTCTGAAAACATTTTTATTAAACATTATCTAGACCTGTGATTAAAATCACACTTGTGCTCTTCATTCATTTTCTTGAAAATCATGACAACACTGTAAACATATGGTCCATTTCATTTGATCAAACTCCTGATATCAGTTTCTTAGCACTATGGCTCATGGTGAAGGGGTATACAGACCTGTCAATCTATACACCTGATCTTCCTCTGGTTAAAAGGGCACAACGGTTCGTCAGCCGTGCACTCACCTTTCCTCTGGGGACCCTCTTGTTGTCATAACTTAAAACATTTCTTAAATCATTCTGCTCTTTCTTTCTGAAATCTGTTTAGTTTCCTCTAAACGTTTACTGGTTTCTCCTTTCTAATGATGTTCTGGAACTGTAAAGGATTTCCTTGTAATGCTTGCGAAAATGAAAACTGAATAAAAATACTACTTGAGACCTGTCAATCTATACACCTGATCTTCCTCTGGTTAAAAGGGCACAACGGTTCGTCAGCCGTGCACTCACCTTTCCTCTGGGGACCCTCTTGTTGTCATAACTTAAAACATTTCTTAAATCATTCTGCTCTTTCTTTCTGAAATCTGTTTAGTTTCCTCTAAACGTTTACTGGTTTCTCCTTTCTAATGATGTTCTGGAACTGTAAAGGATTTCCTTGTAATGCTTGCGAAAATGAAAACTGAATAAAAATACTACTTGAATCTGTCAATTAAATCGAATGATTCATTTGAATTGAATTGTAAATGAATAAGAAATCAAATTCTGAAAGTTCGTTATTTGTTGAAAAGGGTGAATAGTATCTTTCTGTTGAAAGAAATGAACAGTGGATAACTGTCAATAGGCTCTTTAAGAAAACACGAACAAACTGTCAACAGATATCACTCAATGAAAACAATGATTTGCTGTCAACAGATTTCTTTATAAGGAAAAGAACAGTAGATAACTGTCAACAGATATCGCTTGAGGAAAGGAACAGTAGATAGCTGTCGACAGATGAAACTTAAGGAAACAAAGGTTGCTGTCAGCAGATATCTCTCAGGGTAACAATGAACAAAGCTGTCAACAGATATCTCCAGGAAATGAACAGTAGGTTGCTGTCAGCAGTTAGCAACTGATGAATACCCACGAAAACTGATAACAACTCAACACAATCAACGCAATTGCTGAAATCTATACTTAGAATATCTTCAACATAGAAATATCAGCTAATGGTTTAAGAACCAGATTTTCAGACATAACCATGTGAACGAATATGAACAACAATGGTTTCCTTTGTCTGAAGAAATCGAGATATTTCAAGAAATTTCTGGAATAGATCGAATAAGCTACTTGTGAGCTACTTCAAAGAATAAATCCTTGGAAAACTCAAGAATTCAATGGACGAACATCATTAAACCGTTTTCTAAAACATCTTTGAATCACAATTACAGTAAACGTAACTTTTGTAAAAACAGAGCATAAACTTTCTGGTTTTCTTGAAGAACAGTCGTAGCTATCTTCCTTTCTTTAAACCGTACATAATCATAAACATAGAATTGAATATATGCTTTCTATTGAGTGAGCAAGAAACAGAGTTTACTTGCCTTGTTTCTTTAACACAACCACGATAGAAAATCCAGTAACTTCCTGCGCACCGCCTGTTTCCTTTAAAAATGCTTTGAAAGTACTTTGCTCGAATTCTTAAGAGAGAACACCGCTTAAAATGATTTGTTTTAAAAGTAATGATGCATGAAGCAGCTTAATGTCCTATTTATATGACTTACAAAGTCTAATGAAAGACACACGTTTAATCAATATGCCAAAATCCATTATAAGCGTGCTCTGTTTTTAAAATGAAAAGATGCATATGGAACCCGAGCAATTTTAGTTAAAACAAAGGATCCAATTGGCTTGCAGAAGTCACTAAACCTCTATTATAATTGTATTCTATCATTAGAATTTTAACCCATAATCAAATGAAGGCTAAACATTGCACAAAATATGAAATCTGAAACTTGATCAATTCAGGAATCGAATAAAATAGCATTGTAATCCCTCAATCTCATATCTTTCTAATTGTGGACTTCTAAAAGATCTGGTCGTTACACAACCTGCAGCTACTCTTCCAATAATCATTGCCCTGTAGAGGCATCCAAGTCCCATCAATCAGAATCATTGGCCTTACCCAGCAACTGGACTTGGCCATGGAGTAAAATTGTGCGAGAACCGCACCACTATTGTCAGCAAGATCTTTAAAAAGTTGAGAGGAGCTTGGTCGGTCCGTTATTATGCCATGTTCCTTCTGCTATGCCAAGAGATATTCAAGGGATTTAAAATGAGCAACAGACAGAAGATCAATTATTTGGGAGGCCATTGCTGTCCATGTGTGAGGAATCAGATTTCAAGATTTGTGATTAATCAGATTTTGGAGTAGAATTAGTCACGAGAATTAAGATTTTTGATTTCTGGAATTTCGAAATTTTAGTGAAATCTGATTTGGAAAATATTCAGATCTATAGTTGAAGTTGCCCAGATTTTAGTTTGAATTTATTGGGTGAAATCTGGTCGAGTTTGGGGAACGAATTGTTTAGATTTTGAGAGAAATCTGGTTTCCTGAGATCTGGTCGTGTTTGGAGTTGAAATGATGAAGTTATATTAGAATTCTGGTCGAGAAATGTTGATGTTTAGAGTGAATTTGATAGATATCTGTTATTCCTTAGCGTTGCGTGTTTTGTCGCGAGAAGAAGATAAAACACTGCGTTTTGGTGAGATCTGGTTGTCGAGAATGGCGTGGAAATGTATATGCTATTCTTTCGAAGTTCAGATGTCAATGCGGGTCAACGCATTTAGTTGTGATGAGGGATCTGGTGACGTAAGCATATCTCATGTTGGTAGAATGATCGCGTTCATAGGAGAGATCTGGTTTCGAGTGAGAGATCTGTATTGTTAGCGCGTTGAATGAGATGGCGACACGTGTTGGTCAACGAATTAGAGTTGACGTCTGATTTGAGCGTTAGCGTTATTCGTTGAGGAGAGATCTGTTTTAGCCTGCGACGTTGTTTTATGTTTTGCGCATGTTTTAGCGCTGAGATCTGTTTTATTAGAACGCCTTCGTTTCGATCCTTAGCGTGTTTTGGTATTGCGTAGAGATCTGTTTTAGCGATAGCGCTGAGATCTGTTTGTATTGAGCGCCGAGGTTTGTTGCGTGAGCGTGAGATCTGTTTTACCTATACGCTGTCGTTTTGATGGTTGCGCGAGAATTTGTTTAGCGTGAGGTCTGATGGGACTTAGCGCCAAGTGAGAGATCTGTTTTGCAATTGCGAGCGATACGGAGATCTGTTTTTGTCGGTGTTTGATTTAGACAGTATCTTTTGAGTTGAGGAATAAATAGAAGTGTCGAACTACACTTAGAATCTTTCTCAATCTGATATTTCTTATCCTCTTCCTCCTTTGAAACCCTTGACTTTCCACTGTTCACCGTAATTTTCCATCGCCGATTCCCGTCGCTTCCAGCCTTTGTTTTTAAAGATCTTGGTAGCGCTGAACTCCCCTAGCTTAGCTCTTTAGTTGGCTACCTATTTTAGACTTTGAATTAACGTTGGATTGGAGGAGTGGAGCTGCTAGCGTTCGAAGCTTTTGGAGAAAGCTGCGCCGTGCGTTCCTCTTGCTAGAGTGAGCTTTTGGGTGAGCTTTTCTTGTTGATTTGAGCTTTGTTCTTGTCGTTGGTACCTGCGTGGATGCTTAGAACTTGAGATTAGTTCTGGCCGTAGGTGTTTATGGGTTGTTGTTCAGATTTGAGCTAAGATATTAGCTACCTTGTACAGATTTCTGCCTCTTGAATCTTTCTGCCGTGAGTTTTGTACCAAGAGAATTCTGCTTCTTCAGGTCGTGAGTTCTGCCGTGACCTGTTCAAATTTGTGAGGTAGAATTTGTGGAATTGAGGTACGAGTGAGCAGCTCTTACAGCTTTGATGCATGAACGTGCGTATATTTCAGGCTATGAAATCTGTTGGATTGTTTCGATGCCCTTACGTGAAACTGAATGTTGAATTGAGTTGTATATGTTCTGTTTTACGTATTTGATATTGTACGCATCAGGATTTGAATAATGAATGGCATTCATGCAAACATCTTGAGCCTGAATTGACAGATTGAATTGATGACCTGATTGGGTGCCACGTTGTGACTGGCTGACCGATGAGTCGTGCCTGCAAAGTCCAACGCTATCATCGGAGTGGTGACTACCGGATTCAAGTGTCTACCACCGAGCTGTGATGGGCTGACGGGCCCCGATGATCACGGACCGATGATTTCCACCGGCTGATTGGCTGTGCGTGGTATAGAGGCTTGATTTGATTTTCCAGTTGATGGACTGCTCTAGCTATCCGATTTCTTGATAGCCCTCATGCATTCATAGCATTGATTTATGGCATGTTTCATGTTTATCTGTTTTGATAGCTCTCCGTACTGAGGCTTGACCTCGTATTTTGTTTTCCTGCTTTTGTGTCTTGGGTCTATGTTACCCATTTGAAGGATCTTCAGCTAGCCAAGCTGGACAGAGTGGTGGTACAGCTGGTCGCTCCCCGTTTCCTTGAGTCCCAGTATATTGAATTATGTATTGATCCGGGGGATGCCCCGTGATTCTATGTATTTGGGGATCTAATTATGAAATGAGATTTGATGTCTTTTGGTTTGTATAAGTTTGAGTTAACTTATATTTTGATTATTGATAATTTGAATGTATGTTTTTACGTTCAGGCCCAAATGATTTCGAAAAATTTTTAAGCCCTGATTTTATGCTTCCGTGTTTATGCGTTTATTAAGTGTTTAACTGTGAGTAATTAGCATGGGGCCTGACATTTTTGGTATCAGAGCTTAAACTGGGATAATCTCGATTTCTTTTGATTACACTCGAGTCTAGGCACAGAGTTTTGATTTGATTGTTGATTGACTCTGTGGCTTATGTGATTATTATCTGCCTTGATGTTTATCTGTTGTTAGCCTTACCTCTAGACTTGTGTAGATGCCGCCGAGGAGGGGTAGATATAGGCGTTCCGAGGGGTCTAGGGCTCCAGACAGTGACGAGGATGTTCATCAGGTAGATGATGTGACCCGACGGTTGGGTGGGATGGAACTAGTCTTAGCACGATTTCAGCGTACGAACCCTCCGACGTTTTCTGCTACTGAGGGAGGTGCGAGAGCTGAGGCATGGCTAGTACAGATGGAGGAACTATTTGATACCTTGGAGTACGCTTAGGAAAAGAGACTGAAGTTAGCAGTGCTGCAGCTGCGGGATGATGCGCAGCGCTGGTGGAGAGGTACTTCTAGGATGCTTCGTGATAGTGGAGCAGTGATCACCTGGGAGAGTTTCTGTGAGGCGTTCCGTCAGGAATATACCCCGGTGTCCTACTTCACCAGCCGAGAGCGAGAGTTCGACAACCTCAAGCAGGGTAATATGCGAGTGGCCGAGTATGCGAGGCAGTTTTCTGCGCTTTTGGTGTACATGCCACATGTAGCGAACCAAGAGCGGACGAAGAGGAACAAATTCTTGAAGGGCTTGAGACCTGATCTTTACTGGATGGTGTTGTCTGGGTCCCCGGCGACTTTCATGGAAGCTGTGAACAATGCGGTTGATATTGAGGAGAGTTTGATGGATCCCGAGGCTCCAGTGCTTCAGAAGACTGGACGTGCTTCTCAGCCAGCGCGGGTGGGTTCGCAGTCGTATCAGTCTCCTCAGGGGTCACAGCAGTCGAGTACCCAGCAGTTTCGACCTCGAGGGAAGCAATTCAAGAAGAAGGGCCATTCGAGTTCCTCTGGTTCCGTGAGTTCGAGTTCTGGAAGTGGTTCACGCAGTGGTTCTGGCGGCGGATTTTGTGGGCAGTGCGGAGGGAGACATGAGACTTCGTAGTGTCGTGGAGTACGAGGACTGTGCCATCTTTGTGGTCAGTCGGGACATTTCGCTAGGGCGTGTCCTTCGATAGGAGGGCGGTATTCTAGACAGTCGCAGCAGGGTTCCGCTGGTGGTTCTTCGCAGCGACAGCAGTCTTTCTCTCAGTCCCAGCGATCAGGATTTCAGCCTCGTGAGCCATCTAGGTTTGGAGGACCTTCCCGACCTCAGTTTCAGATTCCCCAGCAGGCTCAGGCGAATGCTTTGAACAGAGAGCAGGCTGAGGAGACGCCTGGCATGGTGATCGGAGGTACATGCTTTATATTTGATTATCCTGCGAGAGTTATTTTTGACACTGGTGCATCGCATTCTTTCATATCTGAGTTGTTTGTGTTTGAGCATGGGTTGAGTTCATCCCCATTGTGTGATGTTGTGTCTGTATCTACCCCTGCTGGTGTGAGTCTTTGGTCCTGAGAGGTAGTGATTGATTGTCTGATTAGATTTGATGAGCATGTTTTGGTCTCCAATCTGATTGTTTTGGGGATTAGAGATTTTGATTGTATCTTGGGGATGGATGTGTTAGCTAGCTATTAGGCTACAGTTGATTGCTTCCATGGTGTCGTGAGATTTTGCCCTGATTCGGGTGAGAAGTGGGATTTCTACGGTGCTGATTCACGTCCGAAGATTCCGCTGGTTTCCGCCATGGAGATGCCTGCTATCGCTAGGTAGCGCTGGATTCATGATCTACGCGCTTGATAGTTCCCAAGAGCAGCGATTGGAGTTGAGTGGTATCCCGATCGTCCGAGAGTTTCCCGACGTGTTTCCAGACGAGATACCTGGATTCCCTTCGAGGCGTGAGATCGACTTTAGTATCGAGTTGGTGCCAGGTACCGCCCCGATTTCTAGAGCTCCATATCGGTTGGCTCCAGCAGAGTTGAGAGAGTTGAAGGATCAGTTGAGAGATCTCTTGGAGAAAGGCTTCATCAGACCGAGCATGTCGCCTTGGGGAGCTCCGATTCTTTTCGTGAAAAAGAAGGATGGATCCATGAGGATGTGTGTGGATTTCAGACAACTGAATAAAGCAACAGTGAAGAACAAGTATCCTTTGCCGAGGATTGATGACTTGTTCGACCAGTTGCAGGGATCGGTCGTGTACTCGAAGATTGATTTGCGCTCTGGTTATCACCAGTTGCGGATTAGAGACGCAGACATGGCGAAGACAGCTTTTCGGACTAGATATGGGCATTACGAGTTTCTTGTCATGCCGTTTGGATTGACAAATGCCCCAGCTGTGTTCATGGATTTGATGAATCGCATCTTCAGCGAGTATATTGATCGGTTCGTGATTGTTTTCATTGATGACATCCTGATTTACTCGAGGAGCATGAGAGAGCATAAGAAGCATCTTAGACTGGTGTTATAGAGATTGAGGGACTCGCAGCTCTAAGCTAAGTTCAGCAAGTGTGAATTTTGGCTGGACAGAATTATCTTTTTGGGTCATGTGATTTCAGCACAAGGAATTTCGGTAGATCCGAGTAAGGTCAAAGCAGTTCTTAACTGGAAGAGACCTAGGAATGTTTCTGAGATCCGTAGTTTCTTGGGTTTGGCTGGCTATTATAGGCGTTTTATCGAGAAGTTCTCTTCGATAGCTAAGCCTATGACTCAGTTGACTCAGAATGATAAGAGATTTGAGTGGACTAATGAGTGCGAGAACAATTTTCAGACGTTTAAGGAGAAGTTTACTACTGCTCCTGTGTTGGCTCTACCGTCTGGATCCGGAGGATTCATGGTGTGCTGTGATGCTTCTCTTAATGGTTTAGGATGTGTTCTGATGTAGAATGGGTACGTGATTGCCTATGAGTCTCATCAGTTGAAGCCTCACGAGACACGGTACCCTGTTCACGATTTGGAGTTGGCTGCGATAGTGTTTTCCTTGAAGATTTGGCGACATTATTTTTATGGTGAAGAATTTGTGGTGTACACCGACCACAAGAGCCTGAAGTATATCTTCACGCAGTCTGATTTGAACATGAGGCAGCGACGATGGATGGAATTGCTCAAGGACTTTAACTGTGAGATTCAGTATCATCCTGGGCGGATGAACTCAGTTGCCGACGCATTGAGTAGGAAGACCCAGCCTGCGATGCTTTCGTTTTTGAGTGCTTCGAGAGTCTATGAGTAGTTGAGTACTTCGGGTTGGAGATTTCAGCCGAGCGATCAGTACTTCATGGTTTCTATGATGCAGGTTGAGCCACAGCTTTTGCATGACATCAGGGAGGCGCAGATGACTGATCCCTATATCCATGAGTTGAGGATTAAGGCCCAGAATGGTCAGTCTAATGACTTCTCTGTTTCTTTGGATGGTTGTCTGAGATTTCGAGGGAGATTAGTGGTTCCAAACCTGATTGATTTGAAGGAGGCCATCATGAATGAAGTGCATTGTAGTCGGTACAGTGTGAATCCAGGCGAAAGGAAGCTGTATCATGCCTTGAAGTCTCACTACTGGTGGCAGGTATGAAGAGTGACATCTCGGCTTTTGTTGCTAGGTGTTTGAATTGCCAACAGGTCAAGGCCGAGAGAATGAGACCTGGTGGTTTGCTGCAGAGTTTGGAGGTGCCCCAATGGAATTGGGAGCATATCGCCATGGATTTCGTAACTCATCTACCTCGATCGAGTAGGGGATGTGATGCGATTTGGGTTGTGAAGCGCAGATGACTGAGTCCCTATAGTCCGATGAGTTGAGGACTTAAGGCCAGAATGGTCAGTCTATGACTTCTCTGTTCTTTGGATGGTTGTCTGAGATTTCGAGGGAGATTAGTGGTTCCAAACCTGATTGATTTGAAGGAGGCCATCATGAATGAAGTGCATTGTAGTCGGTACAGTGTGAATCCAGGCGAAAGGAAGCTGTATCATGCCTTGAAGTCTCACTACTGGTGGCAGGTATGAAGAGTGACATCTCGGCTTTTGTTGCTAGGTGTTTGAATTGCCAACAGGTCAAGGCCGAGAGAATGAGACCTGGTGGTTTGCTGCAGAGTTTGGAGGTGCCCCAATGGAATTGGGAGCATATCGCCATGGATTTCGTAACTCATCTACCTCGATCGAGTAGGGGATGTGATGCGATTTGGGTTGTGATTGATAGACTTTCGAAGTCCGCCCATTTCATTCCCTATGATGTGAGGTGATCTATGAAGAAAATGGCGAAGCTGTACATCGACCATGTGGTTAGATTGCATGGAGTTCCGGTTTCGATAGTGTCCGACAGAGATTCGAGGTTCACTTCTCGATTTTGGAAGAGTTTGCAAGCAGCTATGGGTTCGAGATTAGCTATGAGTACGGCCTATCACCCACAGACAGATGGACAGTCTGAGCGGACTATCCAGACTTTAGAAGATATCCTGCGTGCGATTGTGATGGATTTCAGTGGTGGCTGGCAGGATTCGCTATCCTTGGTTGAGTTTTCGTATAACAACAGCTACCAGGTGACTATCGGAATGGCTCCGTTTGAGGAGTTGTATGGTCGAAAGTGCAGATCCCCGATTTGTTGGGAAGAAGTTGGAGAGAGACAGATTTCTACACCGGAGTTTGTTCAGCACATGAAGGATCAGATTGACTTGATTCGGAGTAGAATGAAAGCTGCTCAAGACCATTTCTCTAGCTATGCTAATAGAAGACGTCGACCGTTAGAGTTCGAGGTAGGCGATCGTGTGTTTCTCAAGATTTTTCCTTTCAAGAGTGTTATGCGATTCAGATTTAAAGGCAAATTGGCTACCAGATTCGTTGGTCCTTTTGAGATTGTCGAGCGGATTGGACAGTTAGCTTATAGATTGAGGCTGCCCGAGGAATTAGCAGCGATGCATGATGTCTTTCATGTGTCTATGTTGAGAAAATATGAGCCAGATCCGTTCCATGTTTTGAGAACTGACGAATTTGAGCTGGATTCTGCCTTGAGTTATGTCGAATATCCGGTGCAGATTGTGGATAGGAAGGAGAATCAGCTGAGAAACAAGATAATTCCGTTGGTGATGGTCCAATGGAGCAAGCATGGCCGAGAAGAAGCAACTTGGGAAGTTGAGGAGAAGATGAGACAAGACTGGCCTCATCTGTTTGAGCACTGATTGTGCAGAATTCCAGGTAAATTTCTGGTTTTGCTTCGAATTTGAGTAGATTTTGTGCTGGTTTGAATGTTTGATTGTTTCTGCCTTGGTTTGTCTTTGATTTCGAGGACGAAATCTCTTAAGGTGGGGAGAATGTGAGGAATCAGATTTCAAGATTTGTGATTAATCAGATTTTGGAGAAGAATTATGTTGGCGACAATGGCGGATCCGGATCTCATTTCCCGAGGGCGCAGCGGAAGTTTAAAAAATTGCCCCGAGATACGTTAAATACATTAAAACAATGATGATAAACATACATAGGGCGTTTATCGATTGTTACCTTGCTGGCGTCTAGGCGCCTGGCTCCGACCAGTTTCACGAGAAAACCGGCACTTCAAACGGTAGGCGGCGGTAGATCGTCAATCAGGTCCACGACCGCAAAAAAGGCTCCTTCGTCAGCCTGCACTAGAAGGCCTAATGAATTTGGCACGGACGAAAGCTCCTCGTCGTGGTGATCGAAACAAGTCCTACCACGTAAACGGCGGCACACGGCGGCGGCACGGGGCGGCGCAAGGCGGCGGCCGATTGGGGCGTGTGGGAGAGGAGGGAGTCGGCTAGGTAGACTAGGGTTTAGTGAATGAATTAATTATGTTCTAGCCCTAGACCAACTCCTTTAATTAAAGATGGTACATGGGCTTGAACCGGCCCAATGGACTTGGGTCAAACCCAGGTCCATATGAACATCCGGTTCATTTAATTCACTGTGGTTTTATCATAATCCCGATCGACGATCAGATCGGACCAATCGACTCAGTTTCCAAAACTGAGTATTATGATTTGAAAACAATTTTTCAGACCACCTAGTCCAAATTACAGTTTAGCCCCTCAACTTTGGGAAATCGTAATTTGACCCCTGTTGACTTTTAGGAAGTCGCACTCCCTAAAATCCTCCTCCTATGCTCAACACATTGAGCCCAGTTTCCGTGCGGGAATCATGAATCCAGTACTTGTGTGACCCTCAATGGTTCAGGGATACAGCTAGCCGTGGGCCCTGTTGGGGATCCGGATCCGCCCCCCGGCGAGGCAGCGGAAGAACATAGAATAAACAGCCGGGAGACGATCAATACGAAATCTTCAATAACAATTATCGACATACATAGGGGGTTCAAAACCACTACCTTGCTGGCACTTGTGCCTGGCTCCAACCGTAGTTACAATAACGTCGGCTCTTCTCGGTAGATTGCGGTAGATATCGCCAATCCGGTCCACGACCAGAAACGAGACTCCTTCGTCAGCCTGCGCTAGAAGGACTGACGAGATCAGCACGAACGGATTCTTCTCGTCGAATTGTCCGGAAACAATTTTCCGGCGAAGACGGGCGGCGGCGGCGGCGGCGCACGACGACGGCAGTGGCGACGGCTTGAGAGAGGAGAGAAGGGGCGGCGCAATTTAGGGTTAGGTTGTGGAGTTATGTCAATTGTGTAATCAAGTCTCTTAAGCCTATATTAAATAGATTAAGTGTTGGACTTGGACCGGCCCAACGGGCCCGGGTCCAACAATGAACATTCAGTTCATCTCCACCACCGAGACTTCATCGTAACTCCGATCGCCGATCAGATCGGACCGATCGACTCAGTTTCCGAAACTGAATAATATGATCTAAAAAACCGTTTTTCAGAACCCCAGTGCAAAATGACCGTTTTGCTCCTCAACAGCGGGAAACCCCGGTTTGACCCCTGTTGACTTTTAGGAAGTCGCACTCCCCAAAATCCTCTTCTCGTGCTCAACACATTGAGCTGAGTATCCGTGCGGGAATCTCGAATCTAGTACTTGTCTGACCCTCAATGGTTCAGGGATACAGCTAGCCGTGGGCCCACAACCATTGTGGCTCCGGAATCACAATTCCGGATCTGCCCAACGGATCATGGTAAAGCGTCTAGCAACATCGCCCCATGATCCCATAGGTATCACTGATAGTGCCTGCAAGAACCAGTTGGTCGTGGTTAGCATACAGTACGGTCCTTTCAATCCATATATCACGATCAGATCAACGACCATTGGTAAATAGAGAGTCGCTATAGATTTGATAGCTATGCATACATCTTGGAGATCGAATAGTGACATCGCGAGTGTAACTAGGCAAACACATTTACCTAAAACACTTCTAGTACTCTGGCCAGAGATTTATACACTATTATCTCCTCAGATAGCATAGGATATCCACGCATGTCTGCGAGCGGTGAATCCTCGACAACAATGCATCGACTCCTACATGCATCGGGGTCTCACCCAATCCCGATGCCTTATGACCCCAAGTGAGTCGGCAAACGGGTCAAAGTGAGACGTCTATCATGTAGAGTCTCAATGAAGTTTCGAGTCGTGAGGACTAATCAGTACAACCAAGACCTCGGACTTATCCACTCGACAAATGGTAACCACTTGGAAAGTCCGAACGAGGGTAGTTCGATAGATCACCAGGTCACTATCTATCTGCATGCTCAGAACATCACAATGTTCCCTACCAATGAAACATGGTACTTCGCATCGCAGATACTAGTTTCATACAAGAGTCTATAAACCCACACGCCACAAGTTGGCTAGTTGGGCATCTACTCTAACAATCTCCCACTTGCCCTAAAGCCAACTACTCATCAGACGTAGTCCCATTGTTTCGCGATGTTTTTCAAACAAGGGTCCTGGCAAGGGCTTCATAAGTGGATCAGCAACGTTGTCCGCAGAGGCGACTCTCTCAACTGCTATGTCAACTCTAGCCACAATATCCCGGATTATGTGGTATTTCCTCAGTATGTGTTTGGATCTTTGGTGAGACCTAGGCTCCTTTGCTTGCGCAACGGCATCCGTGTTGTCACAGTACACCGGGACTGGACCAACTCCATTAGGGATGACGCCCAAATCTTGGACGAAATTCCTTATCCAAACGGCCTCCTTAGCAGCAGTTGATGCTGCGATGTACTCAGCCTCAGTGGTTGAATCCGCGATGGTGTCTTGCTTGGAACTCTTCCAAGAGACAGCACCACCATTGAGCATGAATACAAATCCAGAGGTTGATTTCGAATCATCCACGTCACACTGGAAGCTAGAATCAGTGTAGCCTTCCAGTTTCAGTTCACCACCCCCATAGACCATGAACATATTCTTAGTTCTTCGTAAGTACTTAAGAATATCCTTCACAGGCTTCCAATGCAATTGGCCGGGGTTGGCCTGGTAGCGGCTCGTGACTCTCAGAGCATATGCGCGTCCGGTCTAGTCGAGATCATGCCATACATAATACTACCTATTTCCGAGGCATATGGTACACGTGCCATACTCTCTATCTCCTCATCAGTCTTTGGACACATAGACTTTGATAGAGTGACCCCGTGGCACATAGGTAAGTGTCCTCTCTTGGACTCTTCCATAGAGAACCTCTTAAGTATGTTATCGATGTAGGTAGCTTGGGTGAGTCCGAGCATCCGTTTAGATCTATCCCGATAGATCTGTATTCCAAGAATATAAGATGCTTCACCCATGTCCTTCATCGAAATTCTACTAGACAACCATACTTTAGTTGACTGCAGCATTCCTACATCATTCCCAATGAGTAGGATGTCATCAACATAAAGTACTAGGAACGTCACAGCACTTTTAACTACCTTTTTATAGACACATGGCTCCTCGGGATTCTTGATGAAACCAAATTCCTTAATTTTTTCATCGAATCTCAGGTTCCAACTCCGCGATGCTTGTTTGAGACCGTAGATCGATCTCTGAAGCTTGCATACCTTATGCTCGCTTCCAACAGATGTGAAACCCTCAGGCTGCGTCATATAGATCTCTTCCTTAATGTTTCCATTAAGGAACGTAGTTTTTACATCCATTTGCCATATCTCATAGCCGTACCATGCGGCTATGGCTAACAAAATTCTAATCGACTTGAACATTGCGACTGGCGAGAAGGTTTCATCATAGTCAACACCTTGCCTTTGAGTGTAACCTTTCGCGACCAGTCGCGCCTTGTAGGTCATTACCTTACCATCAGGCCCAAGTTTCCTCTTGTATACCCATTTACACCCAATAGGAACGATTCCTTCGGGAGGATTAACAAGAGTCCAAACTTGGTTAGCATGCATTGAGTCAAACTCAGACTGCATTGCTTCAAGCCACAAATTAGAATCAGCATCGGAAATTGCCTCCTTGAAAGTTCTTGGATCAGATCCAACAACTTGATCACCTTGATCATCTTCAAGGAGAAAACCATATCTCTCAGGAGCTCTAGGAATCCTTTCGGATCTCCTAGGTGCGACCATATTTGGTACTGGCTCAGTGGGCGCGGGAGATTCACTTACACTTCAGTTGGTTCTCGAACCTCTTCGAGTTCTACTATTTTGCCCTTTCTATCAAGTAGAAATTCCCTTTCCATAAAGGTGGCATTCCTAGAGACAAACACTTTTGTCTCGCTGGGATAGTAGAAATAGTATCCAATTGAATTCTTTGGATACCCAATGAAGTAGCACAAGATGGATCTCGTATCCAGCTTATCTCCCACTGTCTGCTTCACGTAAGCAGGACATCCCCAAATCCTCATAAATGAGTATTTGGGTGGTTTGCCCATCCATATCTCATACGGAGTCTTATCCACTGCCTTGGTGTGGACATTGTTCAACAACATTACCGCCGTTTCGAGCGCATAGCCCCAAAACGAGGTCGGAAGCTCAGTGAAGCTCATCATGGATCGAACCATGTCCAACAAGGTCCGATTACGACGCTCCGCTACACCATTGAGCTGTGGTGTGGCCGGAGGGGTCCACTGTGAGTGAATCCCATTCTCTTTCAGATAGTCTTGAAACTCAGTACTTAAGTATTCACCACCTCGATCAGATCGAAGTGCCTTAATACTTTTGCCTAACTGATTTTCTACTTCAGCCTTGAATTCTTTGAACCTTTCAAAGGATTCAGACTTGTACTTCATCAAGTACAAGTACCCGTACCTAGAGTAATCATCGGTAAAGGTGATGTATGTGTGACCACCGTATTTAGTACCGATACTAAATGGGCCGCACAAATCAGTATGGATCAAATCCAATAGGCCTTGGGCACGTCCACCCTTGCCCTTGAAGGGTTGCTTGGGATCTTTCCTTTCAGACAGGATTCACAAGTCGGTAGAGAGTTGATGTCTGACAGATCAAACAAGTCACTCCTAACTAACTTGTTCATCCGGTGGGGATCCGGATCCGCCCCCCGGCGAGGCAGCGGAAGAACATAGAATATACAGCCGGGAGACGATCAATACGAAACAACAACAATACAAATATCGTCATTTTTGAAAAATTTTGGTCTCATGCATATTTAAATCTAATTTAAAACATGCAAACATGCGGATTCAATTAATCTATATATCAACATATATAAAGTAACATTGGGATGATCGATCGCGAGAGCTATGCGGTCCGTGGTTGCCAGCCACGGACCTGGGTCCAATCCTAGGGGTAATGCAATATGCAATGCAATCCTATTACAAAGCTTTCCGGTTTTACAGATCTTCGGTCTTCAATATCTTGATCGTCATTGTTCACCATCTTCGGATGTCCTCCCACTAAATCTAGTAATTTTACATTTAAATTTACTATGACAAATAAGGGATACATTTATCAAGGGGTGGGAACGGGCCACAAACAGGCCCACTTTAAATGATAATCAATATATAGAAACCGAAATCAAATAAAACCTATTGCATACACCTAACACATTGGGCACGGCTCTCGATCACCCCAATCATGCAATTAATCTAATTAACATGCATAATTTAAATAATCTAATTATTTATTGTAAAATCATATTCTAATTACGAAATCGTATTTTATAATAAAATCGCATCTTGCCGATAAAACAAATATTAATCAACAAAATCATATTTTATTACAAAATCATATTTCATAATTAAAATCACATTTTACTAATTTTAATTATATCAATATTGGGCTTAAAACAATTTTAGGTCCAAAAACTTAAAATTTCAAAATCGATCAAAACCGGGCCCGACATCGTATACCGGCCCGAAAACTTCATGGGCTGCCCGGGACAGGCCCGGACCAAACCCTAGAAGAAATCAGACCAGCCGTCACGACATCCCCGGAGACTCGCCGGAGCGGCGGCCGGCCGGCGGCCACCATCGAAAAACGCACGGCGGCGCAAACATCACGTGCGCCGCAAGGGCGCGCGCGCGGCCGCTACAAGAGCGGCGCTTCATGTCGACGTCGTGCGCCATCCAGCGCGCAATCCAGCAGCATGCTTCGGCCGGCCATCGTTGCACGATAGCGCCAGCATGCGTCGACCATGGCGCGCAGCAGTGGAGAGGAACGGCGCAAGTGTGCGCAACAACTCGCGCGAGGCGGCGCATGGCATCGCGCTTCCAGCGCTAGCGTCGCGCAACGATTTTGCGCGCATCGTCTCCACCAGCCGCGCGACATCGGCCATCGTCATGCGTCGCCGCGTCAAGCGCGCCCAGCACGATCATGCGATGAAGCGCGCCCCTGTCTCGTGTTTCTTTCGCGACCAGCGCACAAGTCGCGCGCATATATGCGCGCGCGAGGAGGTGGCGCCGCCGCACGTGGCGGCGGCCGATGGTTGTCGCCGGAACTTTGGTCTTTTCCAATCTGAAAAATTAACATTAGATACAATTATGGCAGTAATCGTATGATCAGATCCGAAAAAACACTGGCTCTGATACCACTGTTGGGGATCCGGATCCGCCCCCGGGTGAGGCAGCGGAAGAACATAGAATTAAAGACGGGAGACGATCAATACGAAAATTTCAATAACGGTAGAGGAGAAGTACATCCACAGACAGCTCATGTGGAAGTGCGATATCAAGGCCCGACAGCTTTTCAATGAGCCCAATCATACGAACCCCATGCTCGCGGACCGAAGTCCCATCGCGCATGCGGCTCGTCATCAGCTCCTTGACAGCCGTGAACCTCTCATGTCGAGAGTTCTCCCCGTACAGTTCCTTGAGTTGAAAAAGTATGGCAGAGGCATACTTCTTCTTCTCAAAGCGCCGTTGCATTTCAATGGACATCGATGCCATCACATAGCATCGAGCTTTAACCTCGTCGTCACGCCATTGGTTAAGCGTAATCAGCTCCTCAGGGCTGATATCGGCAGGGGTTTCCTCCGGAGGACACTTCTTTATCGTATAGAGAAGCTTCTCCGAAGCCAATACAAGATTGAGGTTCCGGAGCCAGTCTTGGTAGTTCAGACCGGTGAACCTGTTGCTATCCAGTATAGCAGCGAGTGGATTTTTCATCGAAACCATTTTATATAGCAGTTATACTGAAAGGAAAAACAGACATGCATTACTAACTATATAAGATATAAGCTAAGACATAAAACATGGTCATTTAGTTTTATGAATTACCCTCCCACTATTTTAACGATTTCACCACCCTCTAATAAAATCGAGAAAACAGGTTTCTTTAGTGGGTACACGGAGCCCAATCAAGCGATCATGGACCCGAATAATATCAACCATCCATGACCCCCAAAAGGTAGTTTCCGATTGCAACCGGTGCAACCTCCATGTATTCACCTCACGTCCAGTAAGGGCCCAATAATATGACGCCGTTTACTATCACGTGTCAAGATGACCCCATCAATGTTGAGTCGTGAAGGACGGTCCCCTTAACGTCCCCAATAATATGAGCCAACGTTAAAGGGAGTTCCAACCGACTCACAACAATTGTCAATGGCGTGGACAGCTTTCCGGCATACATGACCCCCTCAATAATATGAGTCGGGCCATGTATACGGGTAGCATCGGCGTACACCCATTGTTGATGAAAGGTAGGGATAATTTAAACAAATTTAAATTCCCTTTAGTTTATCGAATAAACA
>KV005058.1:143294-157947 GCA_001598015.1 Dorcoceras hygrometricum
ATAGCATAGGATATCCACGCATGTCTGCGAGCGGTGAATCCTCGACAACGATGCATCGACTCCTACATGCATCGGGGTCTCACCCAATCCCGACGCCTTATGACCCCAAGTGAGTCGGCAAACGGGTCAAAGTGAGACGCCTATCATGTAGAGTCTCAATGAAGTTTCGATCGTGAGGACTAATTAGTACAACCAAGACCTCGGACTTATCCACTCGACAAATGGTAACCACTTGGAAAGTCCGAACGAGGGTAGTTCGATAGATCACCAGGTCACTATCTATCTGCATGCTCAAAACATCACAATGTTCCCTACCAATGAAACATGGTACTTCGCATCGTAGATACTAGTCTCGAACTCGGGCGGCCCTATCCTCATTTTGACGGCCCAATCGACTAGGAACATGTTCAGAATACACAGCGACTATTGGATGTGTTTCATGATAGCCGTCATACCCACTATCACATCTAACATACGCTTTAGTGTATTCTAAGTCTTTACTCAACGCAATTGTAAATCATTACACACATAATGAAAGTAAAGAACGCCATATAAATAAATGCGAATATCATATATAAAGACTGTTTCATACAAGAGTCTATAAACCCACACGCCACAAGTTGGCTAGTTGGGCATCTACTCTAACAGGCCCACAACCATTGTGACTCCGAAATCACAATTTCGGACTTGCCCATCGGATCATGGTAAAACGCCTAGCAACATCGCCCCATGATCCCCTAGGTATCACTGATAGTTCAAGCAAGAACCAGTTGGTCGTGGTTAGCGTACAGTACGGTCCTTTCAACACATATATCCCGATCAGATCAACGACCATTGGAAAATCGAGAGTCGCTAGAGATCCGATAGCCATGCATACATCTTGGAGATCGAATAGTGAAATCACGAGTGTTACTAGGCAAACCCATTTACCTAAGACACATCCAGTACTCTGGCCAGAGATTTAAACACTATTATCCCCTCAGATAGAATAGGATATCCACGCATAAAAGCGAGCAGTGAATCCTCGACAACGAAGCATCGACTCCTACATGCATCGGGACCTCACCCAATCCCGCCGCCTAATGACTCCAAGTGAGTCGGCAAACGGGTCAAAGTGAGGCGCCTATCATGTAGAGCCTCAATGGTGTTTCGAGTAGTGAGGACTAATCAGTACAACCAAGACCTCGGACTTATCCAATTGACAAATGGTAACCACTTGGAAAGTCCGAACGAGGGTAGTTCGATAGATCACCAGGTCACTATCCATCTGCATGCTCAGAACATCACAATGTTCCCTACCAATGAAACATGGTACTTCACATCGCAGATGCTAGTCTCAAGCTCGAGCGGCCTTATCCTCATTTTGACGGCGCAATCGACTAGGAACGTATTCAGAATACACAGTGACTATTATATGTGTTTCATGATAGCCATAATATCCACTATCACATCTAACATACACTATGGTGCATTCTAGGTCTTTATCCAACACAATTGTTAACATCATATAACATAATGAAAATAAAGAATTCCATAAAGAAATGCGAATATCATATATAAAGATCGTTATATACAAGAATCAATAAAAACCCACACGCCACAAGTTGGCTAGTTGGGCATTACTCTAACAATCTCCCACTTGCCCTATAGCCAACTACTCATCAGACGCAGTCCCATTGTTTCGCGATGTTTTTCAAACAACGGTCCTGGCAAGGGCTTCGTAAGTGGATCAGAAATGTTGTCCGCAGAGGCGACTCTCTCAACTGCTATGTCACCTCTAGCCACAATATCCCTGATTATGTGGTATTTCCTCAGTATATGTTTGGATCTTTGGTGAGACCTAGGCTCCTTTGCTTGCGCAACGGCACCCGTGTTGTCGCAGTATACCGGGAATGGACCAACTCTATCAGGAATGACGCCCAACTCTTGGACGAAATTCCTTATCCAAACCACCTCCTTAGCAGCAGCTGATGCTGCGATGTACTCAGCCTCAGTGGTTGAATCCGCGATGGTGTCTTGCTTGGAACTCTTCCAAGAGACAGCACCACCATTGAGCATGAATACAAATCCAGAGGTTGATTTCGAATCATCCACGTCACATTGGAAGCTAGAATCAGTGTAGCCTTCCAATTTCAGTTCTCCATCCCCATAGACCATGAACATATTCTTAGTCCTTCGCAAGTACTAAAGAATATCCTTCACAGCCTTCCAATGCAATTGGCCGGGGTTGGCCTGGTAGCGGCTCGTGACACTCAGAGCATATGCGACATCCGGTCTAGTTGAGATCATGCCATACATAATACTACCTATTTCCGAGGCATATGGCACACGTGTCATACTCTCTATCTCCTCATCAGTCTTCGGACACATAGACTTAGATAGAGTGACCCCGTGGCTCATAGGTAGGTGTCCTCTCTTGGACTCTTCCATAGAGAACCTCTTAAGTATGGTATCGATGTAGGTGGCTTGGGTGAGTCCGAGCATTCGTTTCGATCTATCCAGATAGATCTGTATTCCAAGAATATAGGATGCTTCACCCATGTCCTTCATCGAGAATCTACTAGACAACCATACTTTAGTTGACTGCAGCATTCCTACATCATTCCCAATGAGTAGAATGTCATCAACATAAAGTACAAGGAATGTCACAGCGCTTTTAACTACCTTCTTATATACACATGGCTCCTCGGGATTCTTGATGAAACCAAATTCCTTAATTGTTTCATCGAATCTCAGGTTCCAACTCCTCGATGCTTGTTTGAGACCGTAGATCGATCTCTGTAGTTTGCATACCTTATGCTCACTTCCCACAGATGTGAAACCCTTAGGCTGCGTCATATAGATCTCTTCCTTAATGTTTCCATTAAGGAACGCAGTTTTCACATCCATTTGCCATATCTCATAGTCGTACCATGCAGCTATGGCTAGTAAGATTCTAATCGACTTGAACATTGCGACTGGTGAAAAGGTTTCATCATAGTCAACACCTTGACTTTGAGTGTAACCTTTTGCGACCAGTCGTGCCTTGTAGGTCAATACCTTACCATCAGGCCCAAGTTTCCTCTTGTATATCCATTTACACCCAATAGGAACAATTCCTTCGGGAGGATTAACGAGAGTCCAAACTTGGTTCGCATGCATTGATTCAATCTCAGACTGCATTACTTCAAGCCACAAATTAGAATCAGCATCGGAAATTGCCTCCTTGAAAGTCCTTGGATCACATCCAACAACTTGATCACCCTGATCATCTTCAAGAAGGAAACCATATCTTTCAGGAGCCCTAGGAACCCTTTCAGATCTCCTAGGTGCGACCATTTCTGGTACTGGCTCTGGAGGTGCGGGAGATTCACTTGGTACTTCAGTTGGTTCTGGAACCTCTTCGAGTTCTACTATTTTGCTCTTTCTATCAAGTAGAAATTCCCTTTCCATAAAGGTGGCATTTCTATAAACAAACACTTTCGTTTGGATAGTAGAAGTAGTATCAAATGGAATTCTTTGGATACCCAACGAAGTAACATAAGATGGATCTCGTATCCATCTTATCTCCCACTGTCTGCTGATATTGCTGACGTCTTAGTTGCTGATTCTTGATTCCTTCAATAGCAACGCTGACGTCATCATTGCTGAATACTTCTACTGCTGAATCCATCTTCTTCAGCTTCTGCTCTATCAGCGTCTAATTTCTTCAAATCCACCAACGTCTGGTTGTAACTCTTCATTCTTCACGCCTGGACACTCTGCTTCTTGCGACTGGATTAATTCTGCTTCATGATAGTTTTTTTCGATACTTTTGTTGTTGTATTACAGCTAACATCTGTACACTAAGTAGAAATGTTAGAACCACAATAACAGGTTTTGTGTAATTCAAAACTTAATCTAGATTTGTTTACACAGATCCATCAATCTCTCCCTTTTTGATTTACACAAAACCTCAAATAATAAATGCATGATCTAAAAATTCTCTCCCTTTTTGTGGGAATCAAAAAGAGGTCGAAATCTGGTCTTCCAGGAATATTTTAAATAAAGCTCTCCCTACACTGTCACAACAAAAACAACGTAACAGCAGGAATTTTGATTTTGAAAATCAAAACAGATTTTGGGAAGAACCGTGTGTATGAATGATATGATTTTGAAAGAGCTGAAAGTGAGCTTCTGCTTTAGCTTATAATATGCAGACGAGAGATTAATAAAAACTCTCCCTATCTTTTATAATATAAGCTCAAATAATTTAAAAAAAAAATGAAGCACCAGCTGAAAATCCGCATAACAGAAAGTTTGAAAACTATCAGAGCACTTTAAATATTGTTTCAAATAAGAACATGTGCTACTGAGTCACTCACATATGAAGAACCAGAAAGAAAATGTGACAGCTAAAGCTCAGATTTTCATTTCTCCTATTTCGTCCCATGTGCTGTCACCGAGCCTCGTTCCAGGTGAACTTATAGCCCAACAGAAATAGGATCTTGGCATCCGCACGTAACTCGCGCATTCCGTGACAGTTCATCAAGAGAAAACAGTTCTATATATAAAACAAATCATTTTCATCTAGCCGTCATAATATAAGCTTCTCAAAAACATTTAAAACATTTTAAAAACATAGCACATGCGTTTTAAAATGAGTGCTCGTTCAAGAACAACCTGCTCTGATACCACTTGTTAGGATCGAAAAATAACTTAACAGCGCTGCTATTGAAAAATAAAAATTTTGCGCTGCTATAATGAGGTGCAATACCTCGGGTTCTTGAACATGAAACAGAGCACCGGAGACAGATCTGGTATGTAATAAAAACATGTGGGAAACACCAGAACTGAATCCTAAATTTTAAAACAACACAAACAGATTTCTGTTGACAGAAATCTGTTCGACTACTGTGTGTGCAACTGAAATGTATGCGTGCTGAGTTAAAGTGCATATGCGGAATAAATAACAGAATAAAGAATACAATACACAGCTTATTTGTTTAGGGAAGTTCGGACTTCAATGTCCTACGTCTCCCCTTCTTCCTCCTCGGAAGGTTTCACTAGAAGATTTGATCTATACATCGTGTACAGACCCGATCCCGCAACCAGCAGCTGCGAGAACTCCTAGACTCCACCAGCCCTCGGCTGTGACTCACTTGTTTTACGCCTATGTGAGAAAGGCTACAGACACAGAGTTTAACGTCTTCGTGCTTGGACGGGATCTGATTTTGGTTTGTGATTCACTCGCTAAGCAATGTCGCACAACTCTCAAAATATGCGAGTGAATCTGTGTGTGTGAGATTTTACAGTGTATCGCTGAACTCTCAAATGAATAAATCTCACACACTGGGAAAATGCTTCTACAAAAGTTGATTTAGACTCAGCAGTCGACACTCGTAGTACGCTCCTCTCTAATGGCGGTCGACTGCTTCGTCTCTGTTTTTCTTCCCTTTTTGTTCTTTTGAATCTTCACCGAATCATCATCTTCTTCTTTCAAATCTTCTCCCTTAAATAGCCTCTGTTCAAATTCAATCCGTTGGACACAAATTCTTCCCGTTTGAAATATGTTCTGTAAAGTACCGACAGGGAGTTGTCCTTGTGTCCTTTCTTTTGCAGGCTTTTTGTCGTCTTCAACACCTGAACTAGGCTCAGCAGTTGACATCCAGCTTTAGTAATTCTTCATAATATAATTCGTCAACTGCTTCGCTTGAACCTGATCAACATCTGTTATCAACTTTTGCCTTTCTTCAACAACTGTTAGCTTCTGTTGATCTTCTGCTGATTTATTGTTCTTCACGACTTCTGCTGATTGATTCATCTGCTGATTTTATCGTGCACTGCTTCACTACTGGTTGTATCTTCAACTACTGCGTCTGGTTTAATTCTTCTGTTTCTTCTCTTCAACTTTGGTTTTTCTTTGGCTATGCGCTGCGTCCGGTTTATTCTCTTCCCAACGTCTGGTTTTGATCCTTGATGCGCAACAGCTGGTTCTCTTTTAATTTCACTGTAGCTACCTGCTGGTTTCCCTTAAGAAAGGTACCTGCTGGTTATTACTATCGCAAAAACCATCGACTGAATCTTAGCGCGAAGGCAAAACGCTGTCGTATCCATTTATCCAAACGACATCGTTTTGCTATCGCTAACATCAAGTACCATCGACTGGTTGTACTATAGCTTGCGACTGGATATACTGTAGCTAGCGACTGGATTACCCAACGACTGGTTAGTTCAAATGCCACCGTTTTAACTTATCCAAACGACATCGTTTGCTATACATCCTCGACTGGTTAAATAACACTGTAGCTCTCGTCTGGATGTACTGTAGCTTGCGTCTAGATTTATCTTTTCTTCACGCTACGTCTGATTCACTGTTAAGAGTTAAACGACGTCGCTCCATCTCTTGCGCTTCTCTTGTCCACTGCTGATTGTGATGACATCACTGCTGACGTCATCATCGCTGATCATCTAGTTGTCTGCTGATATTGCTGACGTCATAGTTGCTGATTCTCGATTCCTTCAATAGCAACGCTGACGTTATCATTGCTGAATACTTCTACTGCTGAATCCATCTTCTTCAGCTTCTGCTCTATCGGTGTCTGATTTCTTCTAATCCACCAACGTCTGGTTGTAACTCTTCATTCTTCACGCCTGGACACTCTGCTTCTTGCGACTGGATTAATTTTGCTTCATGACAGTTTTCTTTGATACTTTTCTTGTTGTATTTCCAGCTAACATCTATACACTAAGTAGAAACGTTAGAACCACAATAACAGGTTTTGTGTAATTCAAAACTTAATCTAGTTCTGTTTACACAGATCCATCAGTTAGCTATGTTAAAGATGGTTTTGTTTAATTCCAGAGTTGCTGTGTGATTTAGAGGGCGAAATCTTTTAAGGTGGAGAGGAATGTGAGACCCGAAATTTGTTAAATGTAAATTGGTTGGAAATTAATCGGATGTGAGGAGTTAGGATTTGTGCTTGGACAAATTTGAGTTTCCAGATTTCTTTTAGAAGGTTTTGTATGTAATTTTGGGTCGGATTTCACGATTGGAATAATTCTGTAAAGTTTGGTATTTTCGTGTTGGTGATCGCGTGAGATCTGTCCAGATTTCTGGTGAAATCCGTTGTTGCTAGGCGCTGGAATGTTGTAGTGTGTTTTGTAGCGTGCGACCGTAATGCGTCGTCGTTTGTGGCTATTTCAGATGTCTTGCTAGCGTTCAGAGGAGAAATCTGTTAGCGCTAGGATCTGTTCAGGGGTCTGCCGCGTGTTTCTTAATCTGGTGTAAAACGTCATCGTGTAGTGTTGATTTCGAAGGGAGTTGAGAGATCTGTTCGTGGAAGAGATCTGGTATCGCTAGGTGCGAGAAGCTACACGACATCGTTTCCAGGTTCGGATGTCAACGCGAGTCAACCTTTCCTGTAGCGTGTGATTGCTGGTGCGCGAGACAGCGGGTAGCTCTTGTATTCAGATGTCTTGGATATGTCGCAATTTTGGGTTTAACGGTAGAGTCTGCTGGTGCGTTAGCCTTCAGTAGGATAGAGATCTGTCGTAGCATTTCGATCAGACCTGATGACGTGTCCAGTTGCGTCAGCAGTCTCAGCGACGTCGTTTGGTGGGTGATCGCCGTTTAGCGCTAGTTTCAGATAATTGAGGAATCTGTTAGTGGGCGAGAGTTATTGAGCAGCTGTCAACGTTTTGCGTTGACCGACTTTGCTTTGCATTGTTAGTAGCTGGTGCGAGCGCAGAGATCTGTTTTATCAGTACGTCACCGTTTGGTTTTATTTGGCGAGACCTCGATACGTTTTCGTTTTGCTAGTTGTGCGTTTGTTAGCATGAGCGCTGAGGATCCAGATTTTTGGATTTGTTCCTTAGCGCAGGGATCTGTTGTAGAGATATGTTTCAACTGCCAGCGACGTCGTTTCGATTTAGTTAGCGAAATATTCGATGCGTGAGATGTGTTGAAGCGATGGTCTCCAGATTTCTCCAGGGATTTGCAATAGCGTTCAAACTTCTCTAGTGATTCTGTGCGACGTCGTTTAGATTATTGAGAGCTGTTTAGCGCAAGTGTTCGGCCGTTGTGCGATGCTTTTTATTCAGATTTCAGCAGATTTGGTTTATAAATAGAAGGAATTGGTCTTCGATTTTATAGCAGATCCCATACTTAGAGATATTTTTTCCTGATTTCATTCTTCATCGCGAACCCTAGAGCACTGTTCACCGTGCAGGTTTTCCGTTATTTTCCGGCGATTGACGGATCTGTTGGAAGAAAGGGTGGTGGTTTTGGACTCCCCTTACTGCGGCGCATCGTTCGATAGCTCTTTTGGAGGCTGTGGTTGGCTGGAGAAAAATTGCGAAGTTGCTGCCTCGTTCGTGCGTTCGTGTAGGCAGGTAGAAGGTCGTTAAGATTTTACTTCTAGTCGCTATTTAAGCTTCCTGTTGAGTTATTAGGAAGGTTAATTGCTGGTTGAGCTTTGCTCCCCAAACTGTGAATCGCCTCTTGTGTGTATGGTTTAGCAGGTTCATGCGTCTTTGCGTTCCATTCGATAGCTCTCCAGGTCTGGGTGATCTTCAGGGTAAGTGATTTCTTGCCATTTCTAAGTATAGCTCCTACTGTTGAGTTTCGATATAGTAATTGTTAGAGTAGATGCCCAACTAGCCAACTTGTGGCGTGTGGGTTTATAGACTCTTGTATATGACAGTCTTTATATATGATATTCGCATTTGTTTATGGCATTCTTTATCTTCGTTATGTTTATATAATGTTAACAATTGTGTTGGATAAAGACCTAGAATGCACCATAGTGTATGTTAGATGTGATAGTGGGTATGACGGCTATCATGAAACACATCTAATAGTCATTGTGTATTCTGAATTAGTTCCTAGTCGATTGGGCCGTCAAAATGAGGATAAGGCCGCCCGAGCTCGAGACTATTATCTGCGATACGAAGTACCATGTTTCATTGGTAGGGAAAATTGTGATGTTCTGAGCATGCAGATAGATAGTGACCTGGTGATCTATCAAACTACCCTCGTTCGGACTTTCCAAGTGGTTACCATTTGTCGAGTGGATAAGTCCGAGGTCTTGGTTGTACTGATTAGTCCTCACGACTCGAAACTTCATTGAGACTCTACATGATAGGCTTCTCACTTTGACCCGTTTGCCGACTCACTTGGGGTCATTAGACGGCGGGATTGGGTGAGATCCCGATGCATGTAGGAGTCGATGCTTCGTTGTCGAGGATTCACCGCTCGCTTACATGCGTGGATATCCTATGCTATCTGAGGGGATAATAGTGTATAAATCTCTGGCCAGAGTACTAGAAGTGTTTTAGGTAAATGGGTTTACCTAGTTACACTCGCGATGTCACTATTCGATCTCTAAGATGTATGCATAGTTATCGGATCTCTAGCGACTCTCGATTTACCAATGGTCGTTGATCTGATCGGGATATATGGATTGAAAGGACCGTACTGTACGCTAACCACGAGAAACTGGTTCTTGCAGGCACTATCAGTGATACCTAGGGGATCATGGAGCGATGTTGCTAGGCGCTTTACCATGATCCGTTGGGCAAGTCCGAAATTGTGATTTCGGAGCCGCAATGGTTGCGGGCCCACAGCTAGCTGTATCCCTGAACCATTGAGGGTCACACAAGTACTGGATTCGTGATTCCCACACGGAAACTGAGCTCAATGTGTTGAGCATATGATGAGAATTTTAGGGAGTGCGACTTCCTAAAAGTCAACTGGGGTCAAATTGCGATTTCCCGCTGTTGAGGGGCAAAACTGTCATTTTGGACTAAGTAATCTGAAAAATTGTTTTCACATCATAATATTCAGTTTTGGAAACTGAGTCGATCTGTCCGATCTGATCGTCGATCGGAATTATGATGAAACCACGGTGATGCAGATGAACCGAATGTTCATACGTTGGACTGGGCCCGCCCCAGGTCCAATGGGCCGGTTCAAGCCCATCACACCTATACATAGTCTTGAGCCTAGGGTTGCACATAACAAGCATCATAACAAAACCCTAGCACCACACGCCGCCTCCCTCTCCCTCACCTCACTTCGCCGACCGCCGCATCACGCCGCCGGCCGCCGGCCGCCGCCCGCCGTCGTCCGATCTTCGCACGATTGGACTTGTTCTGATCCGTGCGACGAGGTGATTCCGTTCGTGATAAAATCCATCTTATAGTTCAGGCTGATCGGAGGAAGATCAAATCCGGTCGTGGACCTGATTAGACGTAATCTACCGCCGCCTACCATGAAGAGCCAGTCTCTCTGTGATTCTGGTTGGAGCCAGGCGCCTGTCGCCAGCAAGGTAACACCCCAAGAAACGCCCTATGAATGGTTTATAGTGCTGCCTTTATTGTATTGAACTTTTCCTGGTGCTAATTTTTAAACATCCGCTGCGCCGCCGGGAGACGGGATCCGGATCCGCCACCGTTTCCCAACAGTGGTATCAGAGCTAAGGCTCGGATCCTTCAATACAGTAGTGCCATAATTGCATGAATATCATGATTTTGAATCTATTGAACAAAAAAAAATATTTCTGTAGCCGCCGGTCGCCACATGGGCGGCGGCAACCAACAGCCGTCGTGCGCACATGTGCGCGCGCTGCACCACGCGATGTCGCGCTCGATGGCCACCTGCTGGCCGGCCACTGCCCACATGTTGTGTGCACTGGTTGCGCGATGTTGGGCAGCAGGCGCGCTGCCATGCGCCGCCATGGGCGAAGCGCTGCCGCGCTTGTCGCGGCCAAGCGCGCGGCCTTGTGCCGCGCGAAACATGGTGGCGGCGGCCCCCGTCCGGCGATGATCTCCTGCAGATTGTTGCGACGGCTAAATTTTTCTTCTAGGTTTAGTTCGGGCCTGTCACGGGCAGCCCATGAAGTTTTTGGGCCCGATATTCGATATCGGGCCCATTTTGGTCAATTTTGAAATTTTTGAGATTTTGGGCCCAAAATTGTTTTTGGCCCAATATGATGCAATTAAAATTGCAAAATACGATTTTGATTGTAAAATGTGATTTTATAATTAAATGTGATTCTCTTGATTAAAATTTGATTTTATCGACAAAATGTGATTTTATTATAAAATACGATTTTATGATTAAAATATGATTTTGCGATAAATAATTTGATTATTTAATTTATGCATATTAATTAGATTGATTGCATGATTAGGATGATCGAGAGCCATGCCCCAATGTGTTAGGTGTATGCTTTAGGTTTTGCGATTTCAGTTGTATTTAATATTGTTGATTATCATTTTCTAAAATTGGGTCTGTTTGTGGCCCGTTCCCACCCCTTAAAATGTATCCCTTATATGTCATGGAAATTTATTGTAAATTACTAGACTTAGTGGGAGGACATTTGAAGATGGTGGGCCCGATGACGATCAAAGATATTGAAGACCGAAGATCTGTAAAACCGGAAGCAAATGTAATAGGATTGCATTGCATTTTGCATTTCACCTAGGATTGGACCCAGGTCCGTGATTGGCAACCACGGACCGCATAGCTCTCGCGATCAATCATCCCAATGTTTATATATGTGATATATAGTTAGTTGAATCCGCATGTTTTAAATATGATTTAAAATATATTGCATGAGACCAAATTTTCGAAAATAAAATCCCTCGTTTTAAATACGATTTAAAACTAATTGCAAGATAAAAATTTATTCGATAAACCAAAAGGGATTTAAATTTGTTTAAATTTCCCTACCTTCCATCAACAATGGGTGTACGCCGATGCTACCCGTATACATGGCCCGACTCATATTATTGAGGGGGCTATGTATGTCGGAAAGCTGTCCACGCCATTGACACTCGTTGTGAGTTCGGTTGGAACTCCCTTTAACGTTGGCTCATATTATTGGGGACGTTAAGGGGACCGTTCTTCACGACTCAACATTGATGGGTCATCTTGACACGTGATAGTAAACGGCGTCATATTATTGGGCCCTTACCGGACGTGAGGTGAATACATGGAGGTTGCACCGGTTGCAATCGGAAACTACTTTTTGGGGGTCGTGGTAAACTAATATTATTCGGGACCATGATCGCTTGATTGGGCTCCGTGTACCCACTAAAGAAACTTCCTTTCTCGATTTCATTAGAGGGTGGTGAAATCGTTAAAATAGTGGGAGGGTAATTCATAGAACTAAACGACCTTGTTTTATGTCTTAGCGATTATTTTATATAGTTAGTGATGATTGTCTGTTTTCTTTTCAATATTACTGCTTATATAATGTTTTCGATCAAAAACCCACTCGCTGCTATACTGGATAGCAACAAGTTCACCGTCTGAACTACCAAGACTGGCTTCGAAACCTCAACATTATGTTGGCTTCGGAGAAACTTCTTTATACGATAGAGAAGAGCCCTCCGAAGGAAGCCCCTGCTGATATCAGCCCTGAGGAGCTGATGACGCTTCTGCAATGGTGGGACGACGAGCTTAAGACTCGATGCTATGTGATGGCATCGATGTCTAACAAAATGCAACGGCACTTTGAGAAGACAAAGTATGCTGCTGACATACTTTTTCATCTCAAAGAACTGTATGGGGAGAACTCTCGACATGAGAGGTTCACGGCTGTCAAGGAGCTTATGAAGAGCCGCATGCGCGATGGGACTTCGGTCCACGAGCATGGGGTTCGTATGATTGGGCTCATTGAAAAGCTGTCGGGCCTTGATGGAAGTACTGTGGATGTGCTTCTCCTCTCACTGCCTGCTGCATTCGACCCCTTTGTGGTCAACTTCAACATGAACAAGCTGGCAGCCACCCTCGAAGAGGTGGTTAACATGCTTGTCATGTTCGAAGGAACCATAAAGAAGGACAAGCCCGTCCTCCTTATGGGATCTTCTTCCTCTGCGAAGAAGGGGCCCAGACGCAAGGGTAAGAAGCGTTCTGCCCCTGCGAAGGAGGAAAAACCCACTAAGAAGCCAAAGGCAAAGGCTTCCAAGCCGAACAAGTCTGAGGATATTTGCCACCACTGCCACAAGCCTGGGCATTGGAGGAGGAACTGCAAGGAGTACCTCGAGCAGTTGCGAACTGCGAAAGGTATGTTCTATATCGAAATAAATATGTCTCTTAATTCGACTTCTTGGGTAATTGATACCGGATGTGGATCTCATATCTGCAATGATTTGCAGGTGATGACAAGAAGCCGACGTCTTAGAGAGGGTGAGACCCACTTGAGGCTGGGTAATGGAGCAAGAGTTGCTGCAGTAGCTATAGGAGATGTTTATTTATTTCTGTCTTCTGATTTTAAGTTGTTATTGAGAAACTTTTTGTTAGTTCCCGAATTAATAAAGAACATTATTTCTATTTCTATGCTTGATAGTGATGGATATTCTTGTATGTTTGCTAATTCGATTTGCAATATTTACAAGAATGAATGTTTGATTGGTATTGGGGAACGCGAAAACGATTTATACACCTTGAAATTAAAAGACGTTCCAACTCGCGATGTCGAAACACATACAACAACGATTAAAAGGAAACACGATAACTTGAACCCAGCACAACTTTGGCACGCTAGGCTAGGTCATATTTCTCTAAGTAGGATGAACAAGTTAGTTAGGAGTGACATGTTTGATCTGTCAAACATTAACTCCCTACCGACTTGTGAGTCTTGTCTCAAGGTAAAGATGACTAAGCAACCCTTCAAGGGCAAGGGTGAGCGTGCTCAAGGCCTATTGGATTTGATCCATACTGATGTGTGCGGACCGTTTAGTATTGGTACTAAATACGGTCACACATACTTCATCACCTTTACCGACGATCACTCTAGGTATGGGTACTTGTACTTGATGAAGCACAAGTCTGAATCCTTTGAAAGGTTCAAAGAATTCAAGGCTGAAGTTGAAAATCAGTTAGGGAAAAGTATTAAAGCACTTCGATCCGATCGAGGTGGTGAATACTTGAGTGCTGAATTTCAAGACTATCTTAAAGAGAATGGGATTCTCACAGTGGACCTCTTCGGCCACACCACAACTCAATGGTGTAGCGGAGCGTCGTAATCGAACCTTGATGGACATGGTTCGATCTATGATGAGCTTCACTGAACTTCCTACCTTGTTTTGGGGCTATGCACTCAAAACGGCGGTGATGTTGTTGAACAATGTCCACACCAAGGCAGTGGATAAGACTCCATATGAGATATGGATGGGAAAACCACCCAAGTACTCATTCATGAGGATTTGGGGATGTCCTGCTTACGTGAAGCAGACAGTGGGAGATAAGCTGGATACGAGATCCATCTTATGCTACTTCATTGGGTATCCAAAGAATTCCATTGGATACTACTTCTACTATCCAAGTGAAACAAAAGTGTTTGTTTCTAGGAATATCACCTTTATGGAAAGGGAATTTCTACTTGATAGAAAGGGCAAAATAGTAGAACTCGAAGAGGTTCGAGAACCAACTGAAATTCCAGGTGAATCTCCTGCACCTCCAGAGCCAGTACCAGAAATGGTCGCACCTAGGAGATCCGAAAGGGTTCCTAGGGCTCCTGAGAGATATGGTTTTCTCCTTGAAGATGATCAAAGTGATCAAGTTGTTGGATCTGATCCAAGAACTTTCAAGGAGGCAATTTCCGATGCTGATTCTAATTTGTGGCTTGAAGCAATGCAGTCTGAGTTAGACTCGATCCATGCTAACCAAGTTTGGACTCTTGTT
>KV005059.1:20695-77686 GCA_001598015.1 Dorcoceras hygrometricum
ATTTGTTTCTGGAAGTTCGGACTTCAATGTCCTACGTCTCCCCTTTTTCCTCCTCGGAAGGTGTCACTAGAAGATTTGATGAGAGTAGTCCTTCTACAAACACCCGATCCCGTAACCCGCAGCTACGAGAACTCCTAGTATCTCACAACAACAATCCAAGCAGACGTAGCTGCTAGTTTACAACCCTTATCAATATTTTTCGAACTGCTTTGCACAGCAAGTTCGTTACAGACTCAATTGATTTAACAATGAATACAAAGCTATGAGTACTATAAAATCTCTGGTTTCTTAGATAAAGAAACTCGATTCAAAGATTTGAATTGAACCAGAGAACTCGAAGGTATAACAATGAATATCAACAGATAAAGTTCTTCGAGTGGTTGAGCTTTTGAATGCTTTTCATTTCAAGGTAAGCTCTAGATAGATTTTGACAGCGTGACCGCAATATGATAATAGCGAAGGATTTTTTCTTCAATCCAGCTTCTGGTATATATAGGCTTCGATTGCAACGGTCATAAATGCTTCAAAGGAAAATAAATCCCCTTTGAATTTATGCCAAAATTGTACGCCGTAATTACTGCTCCACTACAAGGTAAATTGCTCATTGACAGAGCCAATTTGTCTTTCCTTCATCATCGTTGTTAGTGATACTGCGACTGGAAAGACACTTGAAATAATTCAACTGCTGACACAAGTGTGTTTTTCCATCGACTGGTCCTTTGTAAAACCAAACAACTGATTTTCTGGTGCGAGGGCAAAACGTTGTTGTATCAACTTATTTAAGCGACATCGTTTTGCTATCATCAAGTATCACCTGCTGGTTAAAGATCACTGTAGCCATCTGCTGAAATTTACACAACTGTAGCTACCTGCTGATTATCCTCATCACAAAGCCCAACGACTGAATCTTAGCGGTAATTCAATACGCTGTCGTTTCATCATATCAAAGCGCTATCGTTTGACTTAACCAAGCGACATCGTTTTATCGCTATCATTAGATACCAACCGCTGAATGTATTCAAACTCCATCTGCTGATTCCTAGCGGTATTCTAATACGCCGTCGTTTAGACTTATCCAAACGCTGGCGTTTTTGCATTCTTCAATAGAATAATCTTAATGCAACTGCTGATTACTCTCAAGAACTCTTTCTGCTGAATACCCTGACTGGTTCAACTGCTGATATACAAATGCACACTCCAACGACGTCGTTCCAACTTACTCGAACGGTGTCGTTTTGCAATCCTTAGCAAAACATGCTAATACTCAAATTCCTATGATCGAATCTAATACATCTGCTGAAA
The DNA here is from genome assembly GCA_001598015.1 of Dorcoceras hygrometricum. NCBI lineage: Eukaryota > Viridiplantae > Streptophyta > Magnoliopsida > Lamiales > Gesneriaceae > Dorcoceras > Dorcoceras hygrometricum. The sequence goes on from KV005059.1 coordinate 21,998, forward strand.
TCAAACTATCGATTGACTGCAAATCATCTACGGAATTCCAACGAATAGTCCAACTGTTGAAATGCACCCCGTCGACTGAAAAGATCTCCTGTTAAATTCTTGTTTTATTTTGTTATCACCAAAACTAATAAATTTTGTCCTAACAGGTTTTGGTCCAAGGGTGGTCCAGGTAGTTAGTACATAGAGTTGGGATCACGTAGGTGTAAACGGGAAGCGATTTGGTCAATAAATGAATTAGTTATGAATTTTATGATCAGCATGTGTCCTGCCTGTCGTCTGTGCGCGAAAGCAGAGTTGTTGGGGTCGGTTAAGTCACTCTATGAAGTATGTGTGGTGAAGGTTGATTTCAAGAGATAGCCCATTGAGTTAGGGTCACTTAGGTCCAAAAGGGGGGCGATTTGGTCGAGCAAAGAATTAGTTATGAATTTTATGGCTAGCACGTGTCCTGGTTGCAGTCTGCGCGCAAGCAGTGAGCTTGCGAGCATTGGTTTGGTTACATACTACATCGGTTTTGAGTTTCGTTTGTTCCAGTACCTATCATATTGAGTTAGGGTGATGTGGGTAGAAGCAGAGAGTGATTTGGATAAGAAATGGATTTTTAATGATCTGTACCGTTTTGTCGCTCGAAGTGAGCCGTGTCGGGTCATTTTTGTGAAAATTAAGATTTCGAGTCTTAGGGGCTGCTAAAGTTCGTGGTTGATTTTATTTGATGTTTTAAGCATATCTTAAGATGTTTTCCAGCATTTTTTATAATTTATTTGATTTATGGGATTTTTGGCAATTTTAGCGTATTGGCCGAATATTTTAAAGTCAAAATTTTAAAGTCAAAATCCTTTTATTTATGGGCCTAATACTTTTATCAAATTTTAAAGTCAAATTTTGGTCATTGGGATTTTATTTGGTCAAAAATGATCAATGAGTCTTTATTTAGTCAAATTTTAAATGTTTGAATTTTTAGCAAAGGATGGAGTAAATTAGAAATTTTAAAGGTTTAATTTTATGTCTTGGACCTGCCGGTTCAATTGGACCGGTGTGGCCGGTTCGGTTGGACCGGGTCGATTCATCATGTGTCGAGTCAAAATGTTTTAAAGTTGGTCGAGTTATTTTAATGTCGGACCTGTTATTTTAATTTTAAGCCAAATGTCCAGTTTTAAAGAAAATAGTCAGAAGGTCAAATTTGAGTCAAACCTTTGAAATAATTTAAGTCATGTTTAATTTTAAGTTTTTAGTAAAAAATTGGGGCCTTTGGAATTTTATTGGAGTCAAAATCGATTTCTGGGATTTTAATTTGGTCAAAATCGGTCTTTTAGTCAAAATCGGCTTTTGAGGTCAAAATTGATTTAAATTGCTTTTAAAAGTCAAAATCGATTTTATAAGTCCAAATTGATTTCTAGAAGTCAAAATTGATTTTAATTAGTCCCTTTTAGCCTTGATTTTTAGAAGTCTAAATTTAATTTAATTAGACAGAAATATTTAAAGAAGGTGAACATTCGTTTCATCAACTTAATTTAGAGTGATGTTTAGTCCAGTTGTAGGGGACCGGGCTCCTGAACCAACCCTTGATCGAAGTCGAAAAATGTAGAAGCCCGTAAATATATGTTTAATTATATATGTAGTATTTAATGTACGTAAATGTTTTAAAGAAAATGATTAAATATACATTAACGGGCTAAGCTTTTAAATTACATGATTTTAAGAAATTCACGCATCATGAGATTTTATGAAACGATCAGGCATGTCTCTTTTTAAGTTAAAACCCGAGGGATTGAAGTGATGTGACAAAGTTTTATGATGGGAGTTAGCCGGGTAGCCGGGCCCGGGGACCCCTGTTTTTAGGTATGATTATATGGCCTATGGATCCTCGTGTGATATCGGGGTGAAGTGGCAATTTATAGGAGGTGTGACATATAGGGATCCTCGTGTGATATCGGGGTGAACCACACCGCCACGTACGTTGGTTATTACGACTGATCAGTCATACGCCCACTCACATTCACTGATACGACTCATACGTTTTTCAGGTTACGTTATGTCATGCCTTATATGTTTTATGATATGTTATGATATGAAATGTTTTAAGATCATGCACGCATTCACGTTTTAACGTTATTTTAATTACAAGTATATGCTTGCATGCAATTTTATTAGTTAGTACTTTGTTATGTATTATGATAGAGCATGCTGAGCCTCTAGGCTCACTAGGTTTAAATGGTACAGGTGATGATCCTGTAGATGTGTATATCCGACTGGCGATGAGGACCTCTGAGCGCCTGCTGCAGCAGTACCCCGTGACCGCTTTTAATTACAAGTATATGCTTGCATGCAATTTTATTAGTTAGTACTTTGTTATGTATTATGATAGAGCATGCTGAGCCTCTAGGCTCACTAGGTTTAAATGGTACAGGTGATGATCCTGTAGATGTGTATATCCGACTGGCGATGAGGACCTCTGAGCGCCTGCTGCAGCAGTACCCCGTGACCGCCTTTAAGTTTCAGTTCTGCCATGATATAGTTCTAGATTTTGGGTTTTAAACATGTTTACATTCAGTATTTTACTCAGTGATTTTAGTATGTTGGATGTTTTAACGTTTTAAATATTTCTTTATTTATGTTAAAAGTATTTTTGAGAATATGATTTAGCAATGTTTTAGAAAGGAAGAGCCATACTTTAAGTTTATGTTTTCCGCGCATGTTTTAAAAAAAAAATTCTAGAGTCTGGTTCGTTTATGGAGAGTTCGAGAATTTCTGCGGGAACTGATCAGATGTGAGTGTTGGTCAGCGCTGGGTGATCGCATTCAGTTGTGGAGATGGAATCTGGAATCGCTAGGCAGATGTGAGTACGCTAGCGTGTTTCTGTAGCGAGTAGCTTAACTATGTCGTTTGTATTAGTTGGAATGACAGTGTTTCGTTTAGTGAGCGAGATTCAGATTCGAGCCATTTGCTGCTTAGCGGTGGGATTTGGATCTCAGTTGCATTGGTTTCAAGTTTGAGTCACGGGTGTGCGTCCAGATGCGAGTGTGGACTCTCTGTGCGACGTCGTTTGGATAAGTCAGGATCTGTTTTGGCATAGAGTCATATCTGACGAGCGGGAAATTCAGCTTTGAGTCTTAAGTTGTCGGTAGGTTCTGTTCTTCAGATTTGAGCAGATTTGACCGATTAAACCTTACCTTCGTTATTTATTATTCAGCTTCGATACTTAGAATATTTTCCGATAGCGAATCCTGTCGCGATACCCTAGCTACTGTTCACCGAACCTTATCTTCTCTGATTGCCGACGGTAGATAACTCCGACTGAAGTAAGAGTGGTAGCGCTGGACTCCTCTTGCTAAGACGCTTCGTTTGGTGTCTCTTTTGGAGACTTGGGAGGAGCTGGAGGTGGATCGCGAAGACATCTCCCTTCTGTAGTCTGTTAGCATAAGAGTCGGATTTCGTCTGTCGTTCAGGTAGCTTGCTGGGTAAGCGTTAAAATCCTACCTTGTGCTTCGTTTAGAGCCTCTTGTTGTGTTAGAAGGGTAGGATAGCACTGGTCGAGTGCGTAATTGTAGCACCCAAACCCCATGGGGCCACGAATTTAAGGAAAAAGAAATATAAGACAAAAATGAAGGGCTGAAATGAATTGTAGCAAGCTGTATTGCCTTGCCAAGAAAATACGAAGAATAAACAGTTGGCGCCAAGTAGAAAAATTAAAATTTCAATATCAGATTTCAAGTTACAAAATGAAATTGCGAAATACAACTACTGGAACTCTGTTTGAATTCACCGTTGTTGTAATAGATCTTAAACAGATTGGAAAAAGATCAAAAACAACAACAATAAAGCAGACGTCGCGGAACCGCTGGCCTTTTGATAAACACCCACACACCACAGCTGATTCAGACTCCTCCTCCCGTCTGCCCCGGAACCGACTCACCTGCACCAAGAAAGCTAGTGAGCCTAGGGGCTCAGCAAGCAAAACTGAGAGTAACAAGAGCACGACATGTAGGCAGGCGCAATACATACAGTAACATAGTTTAAAGGAAGATTTTTAAACATAGCTCTTCGTAAACATTCAATTTGGGAATAATTCAGATCCCAACATTTCCTTTGTTTTTGACTTATGGCTCAGAAGCTCTCCTTAGGTCCTGTTTCACTTGATCAAATGACTACTGATATCAATTATACGTGGCAAAACTCGCCCAATATGAAGGGGCAATCGACACTCTCGACTGCTGCTCAGCCTTCCCATATGGACCGTCTGTTATCTTTGCCATAAATCATAAAATCTGAACATTTTATTCCTTTAAGCAACATCTGGGTGAAATCAGATCTTGACATCGGGGTTCACTTCATTTTTAAAACTCAATTTCTATAAAAAAAAACATTTGCACTGAGCATCCAGCTGTGACTTGGGAAAACAGATGTTGAAAGAAACAGCGTATGGTTACTAGATAAATTTCAGATGTTGCTAAATGAAAGTACTGTTGGCGTAAACAGATGTCAACGAATTGAGTCTGGTCAACTAAGCTGTTAACAGAGTAATAGGTGAAACAGCAGATACCTACAGGAAACTTAGCTGCTGGGGCAAATCAGATGTCAATGGAATATCGGTTGAACAAACAGCTGACGCTAAGGAAATATCATATGAACAGTAAACAGCCGACGCTAAGGAAATGTCATATGAACAGTTGAACAGCTGACGCTAAGGAAATATCATATGAACAGTGAACAGCTGACGCTAGGGAAATCAGCTGTTGGTAGTTGACCGTAGTCAACTCAGCTATAAGATGATCAATAATGAAGGACTGACTAAAATAACTGCGGCTGATCATTACACTTAGAATTTATCCAATACACTATAACAGATGGAGTAGAAACTACTGGTTTGAAGATGAATTTCGGTCGCTACATAGGAACTCAACATCTGAATATAACTTGGTGTTGCAACATCAAACGACGGTTGCGCTATCAGCTGTTGCCTATCAAACCAGACTTAACTTTTGATTCGACTAGCAACTCCGATTACATAGCGTCAAATTCCGATGTGACCATTCACCAGAAGAAGAAGAACTTCGAAATTTTACAATGAACTGGAACTGGAATGCTCTTTTAAAAACCAACATCATCAACTTCATAAAATACATTTTGAGTTTGAAACATAAACCCACTGTGAACCCGAACATTAAACATACATTTTCAAATCAGCAGAAACATGAACAATGGCTGAAATTGAACATAACTCAGGCAAGCAATCACGAAACGGAAAGAGAACAATACATATGCTTTCATGGCGTAGCAAGAATCAGATTTACTTGCCTTAACACAGGAGAAACACAAAACACAGCAGGCCTTAGCAGCAAGTATCCTCAAGCACTGCAGCGAGTTTCCTATGGTTTCTTTGATGAAAATTAAGGTTTTCTTGCAAAATTATGAACTTATAGTCCACACGTACCATAGGCATGGGATTCTGACTTGTAACAGGGGAAAAACACTCGATTAGGAATGGTGTTCCACACCTACTTCTCAAAATTTGTTAAAAGTCCCCTATCACTATTTGAATTTGTCAAAGCAATACTCTCATTTAAAAAGAACCATTCTCCCATCCGGAAAATCATTTTATTTTCGACTTTTGAAAATTACTCAGCTGGTGCTCAGGTAACAGCTAACCAGACCTCTGCACCGTGTTCAACATCTGAAAATAAGAAATCAGCTAGAAATTAAACGGTTAAGCTGAAATTCAAAATTAGAAATGAGTCCTTGAATTGAAAGGACTAAGAATTGTGGTCATATGGATTTTGGGGCGTTGCAATCTACCCACCTAATAAAAATTTTGTCCTCGAGATTTACTTACCACACAATTCTGGGTAGCGACTAAGCATATCAGCTTCTGTTTCCCATGTAGCTTCTCTTTCAGTTTGGTTGGACCATTGAATCCTAACCATAGGAATACTACGATTCCTTAGATTCCTAATTTTCCTAAGAAGAATTTTCTCAGGTCTCTCTTCATAGCTCAAGTCTGGTGCTAAGTCAATCGATTCAACACTTAGTATATGCGATGGGTGGGGAACATACTTTCTCAAGGCTGAAACATGGAATACATTGTGCACTGAGGACAGATGCGGCTGCAGTGCTAATCGATAAGCCATCGTCCCTACCTTGTCCAGAATTTCATAAGGACCAATGTATCTAGGGCTCAGCTTTCCCTTCTTACCAAAACGCATCACTCCTTTCATTGGAGCTAATTTCAAGAATACGTGATCACCGACTTCAAAATTCAGCTCCCTCCGTCTATTGTCCACATAGCTCTTTTTGCTTGCCTTGAGCAGCTTTTCATTATTTCCCTTATTTTTCCTAACAGCTTCTGCTGCTTGCTCAACCACATCTGGTCCTAAACCAGCTCGCTCTCCCACTTCATCCCAATGGAGAGGCGTTCTACACTTGCGTCCGTAAAGTGCTTCGTAAGGAGCCATCTGTATCGATGCTTGAAAACTATTATTATATGCAAATTCTACCAACAGTAGTTTCAGATCCCAATTTTCTGAGAAGTCTATAATACATGCTCTGAGTAAATCTTCCAAAATTTGAATCATCCTTTCAGATTGTCCATCCGTCTGGGGGTGAAAAGCCGTGCTAAAGGTCAACCGTGTACCTAAAGCTCTATGTAAACTCTTCCAGAAGGCGGACGTGAACTTGTAATCTCTATCAGATACTACCGAAAGGGGAACACCATGAAGTCTCACTATCTCCTTTACAAATAACTCTGCGTACCTACTCACATCGTGTGTTGTCTTTACTGGCAAAAAGTGAGCAGATTTCGTAAGCCTATCTACTATAACCCAAATAGAATTATATCCTTGGGTAGTCCTGGGCAATCCAATCACAAAATTCATAGCTATACATTCCCACTTCCACTCTGGAATGGGAAACGGCTTCAACAATCCCGCGGGTCGTTGGTGTTCAGCTTTTACCAACTGGCATGTTAAGCATTCTGAGACAAATCTGGCGATATCTCTTTTCATTCCTGGCCACCAATACAGCTTTTGGAGGTCCTTATACATCTTAGTGCTTCCGGGATGCACAGAGTATGGAGCTGAATGAGCTTCTGCCATCAAATCTGATCTCAAAGCGTCGACTTGGGGTACCCACATTCGGCCCTGAAATCTGATTACTCCTTCTTCTAAAAAATAGAGGTTGCCACCTCTTTCTTTATCTTGTTTCACCCACTTCTGGAGTTGCTCATCCTTCAGCTGTCCCTCTCTAGTCTGGTCTATCATGTTCGAATGAATCGAGAGATTTGCCAAAAACATAGTGCTGTCCTTGGGCACTAATTCAATTTCGAACTTCTCGATCTCATAAGCCAATGGTCTTTGGACAGATAGCTGGGATAAAACAACAAATTTCTACTTAAGGCATCAGCTACGACATTAGCCTTCCCTGGATGATAGCTGATGGTGCAATCATAATCCTTCACCAGCTCCAGCCATCTCCTCTGCCTCATGTTCAATTCCTTTTGGGTGAAAAAGTATTTGAGGCTTTTATGATCCATGAATATTTCACACTTTTCCCCATACAGATAATGTCTCCAAATTTTCAATGCAAACACTATAGCTGCCAGCTCCAAGTCATGCGTGGGATAATTTTTCTCATGATTCTTCAGCTGTCGGGAAGCGTAGGAAATCACTCTAAGATCCTGCATCAGTACAGCTCCTAATCCCAACTTGGACGCATCTGTGTAAATAACAAACTGCCCTTGATCATATGGCATGGTTAGCACAGGGGCCTCAATCAGCGCTTGCTTTAACTGCTCAAAACTGACTTGACATTCTGGAGTCCACTCAAACTTATTCAGCTTTCTAGTTAGCAAAGTCAAGGGAACAGCTATCTTCGAAAAGCCCTTAATAAAACGCCTATAGTATCCAGCTAGACCCAGAAAACTCCTAACTTCTGAAACAGATCTTGGTACTGGCCAGTCGCGAACGGCTTCCACTTTCGCTGGGTCTACCTCTAGTCCATCTTTAGATATAATATGCCCGAGAAAAGCCACATTTTCCAACCAAAAATCACATTTGTTAAACTTGGCAAACAGCTGCTTGTCCTTCAACATCTGAAGCACCGTCCTCAAATGGTTTGCATGTTCTAATCGGGTCTTAGAATATACTAGGATATCATCGATGAATACAACTACAAACTGATCCAAAAAGGGTTGGAAAACACTGTTCATCAAATCCATAAAAGCTGAGGGGGCATTAGTAAGTCCAAAGGGCATTACCAAAAACTCATAATGGCTGTATCGTGTTCTAAAGGCAGTCTTATAGACATCTGCTGACTTAACCTTCAACTGGTGATAGCCCGACCTCAAATCGATCTTAGAGAAAACTACAGATCCCTTCAGCTGATCAAACAGATCTTCAATCCTAGGAAGGGGATATTTATTCTTAATCGTCAATTTATTCAACTCTCTATAATCTATCACAGTCTTAGACTCCCATCTTTCTTCTTAACGAACAAAACAGGGGCTCCCCATGGCGAAGTACTTGGTCTAATAAATCCTTTGTCCAACAGATCTTGTATCTGTTCCTTTAATTCCATCATTTCCGATGGAGCAAGACGATAGGATGGCTTAGAAACTGGTGCTGCTCCGGGGATTAAATAAATTGCAAATTCCAGCTCCCTATCAGGTGGCAGTCCACATATATCTTCTGGAAACACTTCAGGAAATTCATTTACTATTTCTACATCTGGAAGTTGAGGTTTTCTAGCAGCTGCTAAGGATGACAGGCTTATCAAAAATCCTATTCCTCCTTTCTTCAAACAACTCTGCGCCTTAAGAGCTGAAATAATGCGAGGAATCTTACAAATATGATTGGCCTCAAACGTAAATCAGTCTCCTCTTTTACCACCACTGTTCGGAGCTTAAAGTATATTACTACTCCATACTTAGTCAGCCAATCCATCCCCAGTATCATGTCGAACTCATGCATCGGTAAGACAATCAAATTGGCAGTAATCAAATGCCCTTGAAGCCTAAGTTCTAAATCGTGAAATAGGTTATGGGATACTAGCTCTTCCCCAGATGGTACCGTTACACAAAATCCCATGGTTACTTGGTCAGGTCTGACAGGTAATTTCTTAGCAAAATCTGATGCTATGAACGAATGCGTTGCTCCTAATCTATCAAGGCTAAAGAAGGCAAACCAGCAATCAAAATCTTACCGGTAATCACTGAAGAATCTGGGTTGACTTGGTCAGTCGTCATGACGTAAGCTCTACTGGTCACCATCTGCTTCGCCTTTGGACACAAAATCCCATGGTTACTTGGTCAGGTCTGACAGGTAATTTCTTAGCAAAATCTGATGCTATGAACGAATGCGTTGCTCCTAATCTATCAAGGCTAAAGAAGGCTAAACCAGCAATCAAAATCTTACCGGTAATCACTGAAGAATCTGGGTTGACTTGGTCAGTCGTCATGACGTAAGCTCTACTGGTCACCATCTGCTTCGCCTTTGGACAGTTCTTTATGATATGTCCCAGAAACCCACATCTGTAACAAACATTTTGTCCAACTCTACATGGACCAGGGTGGTTCTTCTGACACTTGGGACACACCGGTCTGCTTCCAACTGCTGGAACCGCACTAATAGGTTGAACAGCTAGAGGCTTAGGCTCTTGGGGTCGCTGCTGATTCTTGTATGGCTTCTTAGATGGCTTCTGGTCCTTGTGTTGAAAGGCCTGTCTCTTCAGCTGTCGCTCCTCCACAACAGCTTTCCAATCCTGATCAGCTTTGAGGGCTTTGTCCACTGCGCCCCTATAGTCCTTTGGCTCCACCAGTCTAACATCATGTCTAAGTGCTGGCTTTAATCCATCGAAAAAATGTCGCAACTTCTCCTTAGGATCTGCCCCGATCAAAGGCACAAAGTAGCATCCTCGTTCAAACTTTCGAACATACTCTTGGACAGACATGTCCCCTTGCTTTATCATCAAAAATTCCCTTTTCAATTCAGAACTCTTATCCTCAGTAAAATACTGTTCAAAGAACACTCACTTGAATTCTTCCCAGGAGAGGTTCGTTATGTCCACTGTGAGTCTAGCTCCTTCCCACCAGAGCATAGCATCATCTCTTAACATAAAAATGGCACATCTGGCCCTCTCTAAGTCTGGCATCTGGAGGTATTCAAATATCACCTCCATCGACTTTATCCAACTCTCTGCGACAAACGGGTCTGTTGTGCCACTGAATTCTCTCGGCTTCTGTCTTCGAAATCTTTCCTGAGGGTCATCATGACTTGGCCCTCTGCTACTCGAAGATTGGCCATTGCCTCTATTCGATTGCTCTACCAATAACCTTAACAGTTGGGCAATACTAGCGTTGCTATCGGGGTTGGATTCATCTACTGGAATATTTCTTCTTCCTCGGCCAGACATCTTAATCTATAGCCCGCAATCCACCACATAAGAACATCAGATTATGCAAGAATCAAGAGATACATGCTCTAAAATATAAAAGAAAACTCACTGCTCCGGAGAAACGGTCGACGAAATCTGTTCCAGCTGGAAATGTGTGTGTTTATCTCATGACCATGCTCTGATACCAAGTTTGTAGCACCCAAACCCCATGGGGCTACGAATTTAAGTAAAAAGAAATATAAGACAAAAATGAAGGGCTGAATTGAATTGTAGCAAGCTGTATTGAGTTGCCAAGAAAATACGAAGAATAAACAGTTGGCGCCAAGTAAAAAAATTAAAATTTCAATAACAGATTTCAAGTTACAAAATGCAATTGCGAATTACAACTACTGGAACTCTGTTTGAATTCACCATTGTTGTAATAGATCTTAATACAGATTGGCAAAAGATCAAAAACAACAACAATAAAGCAGACGTCGCGGAACCGCTGGCCTTTTGATAAACACCCACACACCACAGCTGATTCAGACTCCTCCTCCCGTCTGCCCCGGAACCGACTCACCTGCACCAAGAAAGCTAGTGAGCCTAGGGGCTCAGCAGGCAAAACTGAGAGTAACAAGAGCACGACATGCAGGCAGGCGCAATACATACAGTAACATAGTTTAAAGGAATATTTTTAAACATAGCTCTTCGTAAACATTCAATTTGGGAATAATTCGGATCCAAACATTTCCTTTGTTTTTGACTTATGGCTCAGAAGCTCTCCTTAGGTCCCGTTTCACTTGATCAAATGACTACTGATATCAATTATATGTGGCAAAACTCGCCCAATATGAAGGGGCAATCGACACTCTCGACTGTTGCTCAGCCTTCACATATGGACCGTCTGTTATCTTTGCCATAAATCATAAAATCTGAACATTTTATTCCTTTAAGCAACATCTGGGTGAAATCAGATCTTGACATCGGGGTTCACTTCATTTTTAAAACTCAATTTCTATATAAAAAAACATTTGCACTGAGCATCCAGCTGTGACTTGGGAAAACAGATGTTGAAAGAAACAGCGTATGGTTACTAGATAAATTTCAGATGTTGCTAAATGAAAGTACTGTTGGCGTAAACAGATGTCAACGAATTGAGTCTGGTCAACTCAGCTGTTAACAGAGTAATAGGTGAAACAGCAGATTCCTACAGGAAACTTAGCTGCTGGGGCAAATCAGATGTCAATGGAATATCGGTTGAACAAACAGCTGACGCTAAGGAAATATCATATGAACAGTAAACAGCCGACGCTAAGGAAATGTCATATGAACAGTTGAATAGCTGACGCTAAGGAAATATCATATGAATAGTGAACAGCTGACGCTAAGGAAATCAGCTGTTGGTAGTTGACCGTAGTCAACTCAGCTATAAGATGATCAATAATGAAGGACCGACTAAAACAACTTGCGACTGATCATTACACTTAGAATTTATCCAATACACTATAACAGCTGGAGTAGAAACTACTGGTTTGAAGATGAATTTCAGTCGCTACATAGGAACTCAACATCTGAATATAACTTGGTGTTGCAACATCAAAACGACGGCTGCGCTATCAGCTGTTGCCTATCAAACCAGACTTAACTTCTGATTCGACTAGCAACTCCAATTACATAGCGTCAAATTTCGATGTTACCATTCACCAGAAGAAGAAGAACTTCGAAATTTTACAATGAACTGGAACTGGAATGCTCAGTTGTTTAAAAACCAACATCAACAACTTCATAAAATACATTTTGAGTTTCAAACATAAACCCACTGTGAACCCGAACATTAAACATACATTTTCAAATCAGCAGAAACATGAACAATGGCTGAAATTGAACATAACTCAGGCAAGCAATCACGAAACGGAAAGAGAAAAATACATATGCTTTCATGGCGTAGCAAGAATCAGATTTACTTGCCTTAACACAGGAGAAACACGAAACACAGCAGGTCTTAGCAGCAAGTCTCCTCAAGCACCACAGCGATTTTCCTATGATTTCTTTGATGAAAATGAAGGTTTCTTGCAAAATGATGAACTCATAGTCCACACGTACCATAGGCATGGGAGTCTGACTTGTAACAGGGGAAAAACACTCGAGTAGGCATGGTGTTCCACACCTACTTCTAAAAATTTGTTAAAAGTCCCCTATCACTATTTGAATTTGTCAAAGCAATACTCTCATTTAAAAAGAACCATTCTCCCATCCGGAAAATCATTTTATTTTCGACTTCTGAAAATTACTCAGCTGGTGCTCAGGTAACAGCTGACCAGACCTCTGCACCGTGTTCAACATCTGAAAATAAGCAATCAGCTAGAAATAAACGGTTAAGATGAAATTAGAAATTAGAAATGGGTCCTTGAATTAAAAGGACTAAGAATTGTGGTCCTATGGATTTTGGGGCGTTACAGTAACTCTCTGGTTCATAGCGTCTGTGCTTTCGGTCCCTGAGTTAGCGTTGTGTTTTGCTTAACAGGTTTCAGATCTGTGTTGCTCGGGGCTTTGTTGTTGTAATTATAGCTTAGAAAAATTGAGGTACGGATGTGAGCTTGTTTTACAGCGTTGAATTGGGCATGGATACTATGTATGTTACTGTGTATGCCTCTGTGGCGTTATCTGCTTGCTTCTGTTGTGTTGTTATTTGCAAGCTATCATTTTGCATACACGCATTATTCATGTTGCATCCAGATCTTGTTTATCCGTGCCTTGTATCTTGATCCGTGTGTGTACCAGGATGCTTGTTAGAGGCCGAGCGGGTAACTCCCGTCACCCTCATCTCCGTGCTGGGATCTGTTAGCCACTACACACCGTGGCCACCATTGTTCAGTTGATCTATTTCACTTGTTGAGCAGCTGTTGAGATCTTTTGACTCACTGCCTTCGGTTGTAACCTCATCTCATGCATAGCATTGCATATTATCTGTTGCTGTTTAACTGCTGTTTTTCAGTTGCTCTCCGTACTGGGGTTTGACCCCATGTCCCTCTGGGGCTTGGTTTGTTTGTTTGCCTGTTTGTTGTTCAGGTTACCATGGTTACTTAGCTGGTCGTGGAGTTGAACCGGTTGGTGGTGCCCCAGGAGGTGGGTAGAGTGTTCCAGTTAGTATATTATATTATATCTATCAGTACTGTTAGCCGGGGGATGCCCTGTGCTTTTTTGTATCCAGTGGTACTCAGGTGTTCATGTATTTTTATACATGTTGTACTGTTGTATTGAGTGATTGTAAACTGGGATATTTTGAGTATTGTAGTACTTTAAATTATGTTATCTTTTCGTCTGGCCAAAAGCGAAAATTTTAACCACTATTTTATTGCTTCCGCTAGTGTTGCGTGTTTAACTCTGTGTTTGTGCACGAGGCCTGACAAAAAATCCTTTTTAATTTCTTAATTAAGCCTTAGGGGTCATTTTTGGCACCCTCATTATTTCAAACACAAATCCTTTTGCAAAAACCTAGCCCCTCCACTCCAAGATAGCCGTCACCCTCCTCCCATAGCAGCCCCATCGAAAATTTCAAGGAATTTGGTGATTCAAAGGCGTTTCTGTCCCGATCTCGCGTCCTCTACGTCGGTAACTCGCAGATCTTATTTTTCTCCAACAAAGACATGTCATATCTCTCATTTTCTCACCATTTAAATCATAGTATACCTTTTTTTAAAAGGATGTGCATGATTTGTATGTGAATTGATTAGATCTATGTTTGTTGTTTGAGATCCATGCATGCATCACGATTTTAACACGTCTTTGAATCTTTTCTTGTGAAGCTTCGGTCATGGGAGGTTCATGGGGATATGTTTTGGTCCAAGGGTGGTCCAGGTAGTTATTCCATCGAGTTAAGATCATGTAGGCCCAAACGGGAAGTGATTTGATCAAGGAATGAATTAGTTATGAATTTTATGATAAGCAAGTGTCCTGGCTCATTGTCTGTGCGCGACAGTAGAGTTGTTGGGGTCGGGTAAGTCGTTCTATGTGGTCTGTGTGGTCAAGGTTGATTGTAGGAGATAACACATTGAGTTAAGATCATGTAGGTCCAAACAGGGAGCAATTTGGTTGAGTAACAAATTAATTATGAATTTTATGGCTAGCACATGTCCTGGTTACAGTCTGCACATGGGCAGTAGGTTTGCGGGAATCGGGTTGGTCACATCCTAAATCCTTTTTGAGTCTAGTTTATTCCAATGGCTAGTAGGGTGAGTTATGATGATGTGGGTTGAAACAGGGAGTGAGTTGGTTAAGAAATGAATTTTTAATGATTTTTACCGTTTTGTCGCTCGAAGTGAGTCTCGTCGGGTCATTTTTGTGAAAATTAAGATTTCGAGTCTTAGGGATTGCCAAAGTTTGTGGATGACTTTATTTGATATTTTAATCATATTTTAAGATGTTTTCCAGCATTTTTAGAATTTATTTAATTTATGAGATTTTTGTCAAATTTTAATGTTTAATTTTAAAGTGAATAGTGAGTATTTTATAAACTTTTTAAAATTCAAGTTTAAAGTATAGGGTCCAATTTTAAGATTATTTTGGTCAAATGTTTTAAAGTCAAATATTTAGTCAAACTTTTTATTATTGTTGGACCTATATTTTATTTTCAACTTTTAAAGTCAAAAATTTGGTTTTTGGGATTTTATTTAGTCAAAATTGGTCATGGGTCTTTATTTAGCCAAAATTTTAAATAGTTGATTTTTAGTAAAGGATGTGGTATTTTAGAAATTTTAAAGGTTAATTTTAATGTTTTGGGCCAAGTCATGTATTAGGCTAAGTCTCAATTTTAAGTCAAGTCTAGGTTCTTTTTGGGCTTAGTTGTAGTGGCCAGGTACCTGAACCAGTCCTTGAACGAAGTAGAAAATATAGAAGCCCGTGAATATATATTTAATTATATATGTAGTATTCTATGTCCGTTAATGTTTTTAAAGGAAAGAATTAAATATATATTGAGGGGCTAATTTTTTAAATTGCATGGTTTTAAGAAATGCACGCATCATGAGATTCCATGAAACGATCAGGCATGATTTTTTTTTTAAGATAAAACCCGAGGGATTGAAGTGATGTGTCAAAGTTTAATGATGGGAGTTAGCCGAGTAGCCGGGCCCGGGGATCCCCTGTTTTAATGTATGATTATGAGCCTATGGATCCATGTGATCATGACATGGTGAAGTGGCATAGTAGGTGCTTGGGATCCCGAGGTAGGTCGGGTGAACCGCACCGCCACGTACGTTGGTTATTTCGACCGATCAGTCATACGCCCGCTCGAATTCACTGATACGACTCATACGTTTTTCATGTTACGTTATGTCATGCCTTATGTACGTTATATGCTATGATATGCTATGAAATGTACGAACAAGGTTTTAAGATCATCCATCATGTTTTAAAGTTACGTTACTACAAGTATGTGCTTGCATGCGACTTTATGTATATCTATCTTGTTATTTTAAAAGATAGAGCATGCTGAGCCTCTAGACTCACTAGGTTTAAATGGTGCAGGCGATGACCCTGTTGATTTCATGCCGACCGGTGGTGAGGACTCTGAGCGCCTGTCGCAGCAGTACCCCGTGACCACTATGATGTCTCTATTTTGTTATGATATGCTTTTCAGATATTGATTTTTAGCATGTCATGTTCCGTACTATTACTCAGTCTGATTAAACAATATGGAGGATTTAACATTTTAAGATATTTATTTTATTTACGTTTTAAAGTGATGGTTTAGAAAACGTTTTTGATGGTCCCAAAAATAGGATCAAAACAAGTACAGGAGTTCAGAAGGGGAGGGGTTGAATGAACTCCTTCTGTTTTAAACTTTTCAAATTGTTTTCAAAACGTTTTATATGCGCTGCTTCACTCAAGTTCGAGTTACCAAACTTGAGGTATCTCAGTTAAGTGCAAATCTCTCGGCTAACTAAAAGTGCGGAATGAAGCCGATTAATTTGTGAACAGTAAGCAATAAGTAAATGCGTAAATGTAATGAGATAGAGGGACAAGAATTTGTTTCTGGAAGTTCGGATATTAATATCCTACGTCTCCCCTTCTTCCTTAACTTGAGGTATCTCAGTTAAGTGCAAATCTCTCGGCTAACTAAAAGTGCGGAATGAAGCCGATTAATTTGTGAACAGTAAGCAATAAGTAAATGCGTAAATGTAATGAGATAGAGGGACAAGAATTTGTTTCTGGAAGTTCGGATATTAATATCCTACGTCTCCCCTTCTTCCTTTTCAGGAAGGTATCACTAAAAGATTTGATGTACACAGTCCTTCTGCAGACACCCGATCACACAAGCCTCACTTGTATGAACTCCTAGCAACTCCACAAACTTCCACGCAGACGCAGCTGCTGGTTTACAACACTTTGTAATATTTTCAAACGGCCTTGAGAGAACGTTTGTTACAGACTCAATCAAATGATTACAACAATGAATACACGTATGTGAGTGCTGTAAAATCCTCTGGTTTCTAAACAAAGAAACACGATTCAACTGTTGGCATACAATGGCGGATCCGGATCCCGTTTCCTGGGGGCGCAGCGGAAATCAAAAGTTGCCCCGAGAAACGTTCAATACATTCAAAATCAATAAACATTCATAGGGCGTTTATCGAATTGCTACCTTGCTGGCGTCTAGGCGCCTTGCTCCGACCAGTTTCACGAGGAAATCGGCACTTCAAACGGTAGGCGACGGTAGATCGTCAATCAGGTCCACGACCGGAAACAATCTTCCTCCATCAATCTGCACTAGAAGATCTGACGGATTTTAGCATGAACGGATTCTCCTCGTCGCGGTGATCGAAACAAGTCCGATCACGCGAAAAACCAGGCGACGGCGGCGGCGATGGGCGGTCGGCGGTGGCGTGAGGCGTGTGGGAGAGGGTGGGCGGCTATGAGAGCTAGGTTGTATCTTGTGTGTGTGTCTCATGGTAGCCCTAGGTCTAATTAATAAGTGATGGGCTTGAACCGGCCCAATGGACCTGGGGCGGGCCCAGTCCAATATATTAACATTCGGTTCAACCGCATCACCGTGGCTTCATCATAACTCCGATCGACGATCAGATCGGACCAATCGACTCAGTTTCAAAAACTGACTATTATGATGCGAAAACAATTTTTCAGACCACCTAGACCAAAATGACAGTTATGCCCCTCAACTTTGGGAAATCGCAATTTGACCCAAGTTGACTTTTAGGAAGTCGCACTCCCTAAAATCCTCCTCCTATGCTCAACGCATTGAGCTCAGTTTCCATGCGGGAATCATGAATCCAGTACTTGTGTGACCCTCAATGGTTCAGGGATACAGCTAGCCGTGGGCCCACAATCATTGTGGCTCCGAAATCACAATTTCGGACTTGCCCAACGGATCATCGTAAAGCGCCTAGCAATATCGCGCCATGATCCCCTAGGTATCACTGATAGTGCCTGCAAGAACCAGTTGGTCGTGGTTAGCGTATAGTACGGTCCTTTCAACACATATATCCCGATCAGATCAACGACCATTGGTAAATCGAGAGTCGCTAGAGATCCGATAGCTATGCATACATCTTGGAGATTGAATAGTGACATCGGCGAGTGTTACTAGGCAAACCCATTTACCTAAAACACATCCAGTACTCTGGCCAGAGATTTATACACTATTATCCCCTCAGATAGCATAGGATATCCACGCATGAAAGCGAGCGGTGAATCCTCGACAACGAAGCATCGACTCCTACATGCATCGGGACCTCACCCAATCCCGCCGCCTAGTGACCCCAAATCAGTCGGCAAACGGGTCAAAGTGAGACGCCTATCATGTAGAGTCTCAATGACGTTTCGAGTAGTGAGGACTAATCAGTACAACCAAGACCTCGGACTTAACCACTCGACAAATGGTGACCACTTGGAAAGTCCAAACGAGGGTAGTTCGATAGATCACCAGGTCACTATCCATCTGCATGCTCAGAACATCACAATGTTCCCTACCAATGAAACATGGTACTTCACATCGCAGATGCTAGTCTCAAGCTCGGGCGGCCTTATCCTCATTTTGAAGGCCCAATCGACTAGGAACGAATTCAGAATGCACAGTGACTATTAGATGTATTTCATGATAGCCATCATATCCACTATCACATCTAACATACACTATGGTACATTCTAGGTCTTTATCCAACAATATTGTTAACATCATATAACATAATGAAAATAAAGAATGCCATAAAGAAATGCGAATATCATATATAAAGATTGTCATATACAAGAGTCTATAAAACCCACACGCCACAAGTTGGCTAGTTGGGCATCTACTCTAACATCAACAATGTGAACCAGAGGATGACTCAAAGGTATATCTCTGTAAGATTTGAACTGTAAGGTTCTTCGAGTCTTTTAGAGCTTGAAAGATAACTTCAGAATGTAAGTAGCTCAGAAATCAATTAGGCAGCGTTTTGGCAATAGCAAGAGTGAGAGTGTTTCTTCAATTCAAAGCTTCTGCTATTTATACTCTTCGCTCAACGGTCGATAAAATCTGATAAGGCAACAAAATCCTTTTTGAAATACTGACAATCGTACGTAGTCAATTGTGCTCCACTACATGGTAACATATAATTTCCATAATGTGCAATCCCGTTGTAACGATCTCTACCACTGTGTACTATTTACCCAGAAATAGTACCAATCTTGTCTCCTTAATTCTAGGCAGTTGTACGATTCTTGTTATAGCCATCGATCTTTTCCAATTGAGTATACTATCGAATTTGAATCAACTTAATGCTTGCGCCTGAAATCTTTTCTGTTGGCAGATAGTTCTTTCTTGAAGACGATTGAATAGTGACTATCTGTCGCGGTAAACAAATATGACCATTTGCAATTTCAGCAATGCTGACGTCATCAAATATGTTATTCTACTGTAGCTGACGTCATCATATCTGTTACACAACCATTGTAGCTATATCTGATGGTGACGTCATGGTATCTGAAATTTCTACTATGCTCATATCTGTTGATAGCAAACTATGTCCCATTGAACTTACTGTTACCAAATCTGTTGAGAGCAAACGTTACTCGCATTGTTCCAATAGCAAATACTGTTGCGTTATCTGGTGACAGCAAACATCTCTTGCACTGTTTCGATATCTGTTGGCAAAAAACTTTCCCGATACAATAACGATGTCTGTTGGTAGATATCTTCGCTAATACAATCTTCAAGTCTGTTTTCAGCAACTATTACTGATCCAATAGCGATATCTGTCGACAGCAACAAACATTCTCAAAACACTTCCAACAGTAGATACCTGACCCGATAACCCGAATTCCTAGAACCCGAATCAAATCAACTCTGTAACCTGGTAATAAATCTCAAAGCCAAACTGATAACTGTTGTCAGCAACTTGATGTCTTATGAAAAGATTATTCGATTATCTTCGTTAAGTCCAAATCTTGTCTTATTTTTGTTATCACCAAAACTATAAATTTTATCCTAACAGTTTTAAAAGGGAACGAGCCATACTTTTAGTTTATTTACTCCGCACACGATTTAAAAAAAAAATTCTAGAGTCTGGTTCGTTTCAGAAAACAAGATAAGAACTGAATTTAAGAATCAGATCTGGACCGTTAGTAATCGTGTTAAAAGGGAAGAAAGGATTCAGATCCGAGAGATAGGGAAAAGAGTTTATCAGATCAGATAAGAGCAACTCAGATCCGAAGTTATCAGCTTCAGTAACAGAGATTCAGATTTGGACAGAATCTACTCAGAGTATCTCAGAGGTTATTTATCGGATTTAAGATCAAAGGATTCTATGATACAGGACAGAGAAGTATTTCAGAATAGATCTCAGCATGTTATTCGTAGACAGATTTCAGATCAGACTAAGTTTCAGATAAGAGTGAAGATGGGAAATATCTGTAAAAGAGATTCGCAAGGGAGAAAAGATCCTGAAGCTTATATTTATTCGAAACAGCTTAGAGCAGATTTCAGCTTGGAGCTTAACAGATTTCAGATCTTAGCTTCAATGATCCAGATGATTCAACGATCAAGATTAAATCAGATAAAGCCTGTTAGACAAAGTGGATGAAAGAGACTAAAGTTCAGAGCTATTTGGAGTATACTTTGCAGGACGTAGAGTTGGTTTATATGATGTTTACCTACTTTGGGTATTAAAGTCAACAAAGCTCTGACAACAGCAGACAGACCTCTACTCAACATTAATGGAGCAATTAATGCACGATACGGTGAAGATATTCAAATGAAACTTGTGTCTACTGGCTCATTAAATGACCATTGAAGATGGATGTTATAAATAGCTGAAGAGATTCAACAGAGAAGCTCTCTCTCGGTGATTTTACTCTCTCGCATAATCTCTGTCTCTTTGGGAAAAATTATTCAAGTCATAAACTATTCGATATCCCAGTTCTCATTCTCGAAGAACATTCGTTCAGTTCTTAAACAGAAATAATCTTCGAGATTCCTTCTGGTTCTACTTAGCAAAATATTCATATTGTTCAAAGAACCAGAAGTTGCTACAAACTCTGTGTGTGTTGTATCCATTGTAATATTCAAACAGAGTCTGTAAAGAACGTGCTACGTGAAGCAGTTTTAAAACGTTGTTTGTTGTATTTTGCAGTGAAATCTGCGTTGTATTGTGGTGCTAGGAGTTCACGTTAAGTGAAGCTTACGAGACCGGGTGTTTACATAAGCTGTACTCATCAAATCTTCTAGTGGAACCTTCCTGAAAAGGAAGAAGGGGAGACGTAGGATTTAATATCCGAACTTCCATAAACAAATTATTGACCCTTACTCTATTTACATTATCTACCGTTATTTATACTGTTCACTGTTTAATGGGTTTATTTCCGGACATTTATTGTTAACCGAGAAAACAGATTTGGACTAAGAGCCTCAAATCTGGTAACTCAGATTTGAGTTAAGCACATGCTTGTAAAATCGTTTTTAAGGATTTGAAAAATAAAAATCCAAGGAGTTAATTCAACCCCCCCTTCTGAACTCCTAGGCCTATTTTCGATCCTAATTGATCCTATCAATTGGTATCAGAGCCCTGTCATCTCAGTTGTTGAACAGTTTATTCTTCTGTGCTTATATTAAAAATGTCTACTTCTCAAAATAAAATTCCTATGTTTTCTAAGGAGGAGTATAATGATTGGAAGATCAGGATGCAAGCCCATCTGGCCGCTCATGATGACGACACGTGGTTCGTTATAACTGATGGACCCATGAAGATTATGAAAGCAAACACAGCGATAGCTATTACTGCTGGTGCTCCACAGTGGATAGAGAAGACTAGAATGGAGTATACACTAGAGGACAAAAAGAAAGAAAATCTGGATAATGTAGCAAAGGACATTCTATACAAGACGCTGGACAAAAACATGTTCAGAAAGAGAAAGACCTACGCTACAGCTAAAGGAGATCTGGGAAAGCTCACGCAAATCTGTGAAGGCAACGACGAGACAAAAGAGAACAAGCTAACGGTTACCCAGCAAAAGTATGAGTCGATAAAGATGAGAGAAGGAGAGACAATGACAGAGTTTGACGAGAGATTCTGCTCTATTGTGATTGAGCTAACTAGTCTTGGAAAAGAATATAGCAACAGTGAAACGAACCAGACTCTAGAAAATAATTTTTTTTTAAAAAACATGTACGAAAAAACATTAACTTAAAGTATGGCTCGTTCCTTTTCAAAACATTTCTAAATCATTTTCTCACCCATACTTCAGTGAAGCTTACGAGACCGGGTGTTTACATAAGCTGTACTCATCAAATCTTCTAGTGGAACCTTCCTGAAAAGGAAGAAGGGGAGACGTAGGATTTAATATCCGAACTTCCAGAAACAAATTATTGACCCTTACTCTATTTACATTATCTACCGTTATTTATATTGTTCACTGTTTAATGGGTTTATTTCCGGACATTTATTGTTAACCGAGAAAACAGATTTGGACTAAGAGCCTCAAATCTGGTAACTCAGATTTGAGTTAAGCACATGCTTGTAAAATCGTTTTTAAGGATTTGAAAAATAAAAATCCAAGGAGTTAATTCAACCCCCCCTTCTGAACTCCTAGGCCTATTTTCGATCCTAATTGATCCTATCAATTGGTATCAGAGCCCTGTCATCTCAGTTGTTGAACAGTTTATTCTTCTGCGCTTATATTAAAAATGTCTACTTCTCACAATAAAACTCCTATGTTTTCTAAGGAGGAGTACGATGATTGGAAGATCAGGATGCAAGCCCATCTGGCCGCTCATGATGACGACATGTGGTTCGTTATAACTGATGGACCCATGAATATTATAAAAGCTAACATGACGATGGCTATTACTGCTGGTGCTCCACAGTGGATAGAGAAGACTAGAATGGAGTATACACTAGAGGACAAAAAGAAAGAAAATCTGGATAATGTAGCAAAGGACATTCTATACAAGACGCTGGACAAAAACATGTTCAGAAAGATAAAGACCTGCGCTACAGCTAAAGGAGATCTGGGAAAGCTCACGCAAATCTGTGAAGGCAACGACGAGACAAAAGAGAACAAGCTAACGGTTACCCAGCAAAAGTATGAGTCGATAAAGATGAGAGAAGGAGAGACAATGACAGAGTTTGACGAGAGATTCTGCTCTATTGTGATTGAGCTAACTAGTCTTGGAAAAGAATATAGCAACAGTGAAACGAACCAGACTCTAGAAAATAATTTTTTTTTAAAAAAACATGTACGGAAAAACATAAACTTAAAGTATGGCTCGTTCCCTTTCAATACATTTCTAAATCATTTTCTCACCCATACTTCACACATAAATAAAGGAATATCTACGTGAAGCAGTTTTAAAACGTTTTTGTTGTATTTAGCAGTGAAATCTGCGTTGTATTGTGGTGCTAGGAGTTCACGTTAAGTGAAGCTTACGAGACCGGGTGTTTACATAAGCTGTACTCATCAAATCTTCTAGTGGAACCTTCCTGAAAAGGAAGAAGGGGAGACGTAGGATTTAATATCCGAACTTCCAGAAACAAATTATTGACCCTTACTCTATTTACATTATCTACCGTTATTTATATTGTTCACTGTTTAATGGGTTTATTTCCGGACATTTATTGTTAACCGAGAAAACAGATTTGGACTAAGAGCCTCAAATCTGGTAACTCAGATTTGAGTTAAGCACATGCTTGTAAAATCGTTTTTAAGGATTTGAAAAATAAAAATCCAAGGAGTTAATTCAACCCCCCCTTCTGAACTCCTAGGCCTATTTTCGATCCTAATTGATCCTATCAATTGGTATTAGAGCCCTGTCATCTCAGTTGTTGAACAGTTTATTCTTCTGTGCTTATATTAAAAATGTCTACTTCTCAAAATAAAATTCCTATGTTTTCTAAGGAGGAGTATAATGATTGGAAGATCAGGATGCAAGCCCATCTGGCCGCTCATGATGACGACACGTGGTTCGTTATAACTGATGGACCCATGAAGATTATAAAAGCAAACACGACGATGGCTATTACTGCTGGTGCTCCACAGTGGATAGAGAAGACTAGAATGGAGTATACACTAGAGGACAAAAAGAAAGAAAATCTGGATAATGTAGCAAATGACATTCTATACAAGACGCTGGACAAAAACATGTTCAGAAAGAGAAAGACCTACGCTACAGCTAAAGGAGATCTGGGAAAAGCTCACGCAAATCAGTGAAGGCAACGATGAGACAAAAGAGAACAAGCTGACGATTACCCAGCAAAAGTATGAGTCGATAAAGATGAGAGAAGGAGAGACAATGACAGAGTTTGACGAGAGATTCTGCTCTATTGTGATTGAGCTAACCAGTCTTGGAAAAGAATATAGCAACAGTGAAACGAACCATACTCTAGAAAATAAGTTTTTTTTTTAAAAAACATGTACGAAAAAACATTAACTTAAAGTATGGCTCGTTCCTTTTCAAAACATTTCTAAATCATTTTCTCACCCATACTTCAAACATAAATAAAGGAATATTTAAAATGTTAAAACATCCAAACGGAATAAATATCAACTGAGTAAAAATACTGAAAGTAAACATGTTTATAACCAACATCTAAAACTGTATCATCTCAAAAAAATAACATTGCTGCGGTCAAGGGGTACTGCTACAACAGGCGCTCAGATGTCCTCACCGCCAGTCGGAGTAAACTCAGCAGGATCATCACCTGCACCATTTAAACCTAGTGAGCCTAGAGGCTAAGCATGCTCTATCGTATATCATAACAAAGTACATACTAATAAAATCGCATGCAAGCACATACTTGTAATAAAATAACGTTAAAAATATGAATGCGTGCATGATCTTAAAACATTGCTTCATACATTTCATATCATAACAAACATATAAGGCATGACATAACGTAACATGAAAAACATATGAGTCGTATCCTGAAGTGTGACCATAGTCGATTGATCAATATATAAACTAACGTACGCGGTGGTGTGGTTCACCCGACCTTGAGCCGGGATCCCTATATGTCACACCTCTATGCTGACGAGACGGTGTGATTCACCTGACCTCGAGCTGGGATCCCTATATATCACACCTCTATGCTGCCACTTCACCATGATATCAACACATGGATCCATAAGTTGCCACTTCACCATGATATCAACACATGGATCCATAAGCTCGTAATACATTAACAGAAGTTCAACGGGCCCGGTATCCCGCATCCCCTCATCATAAGTTGTCACAAATCATTCAATCCCTCGGGTTTGTTCTTTTAAAAGAACATGCCTTTAACCTTCGTAAACATTCATGATGAATGCATTTCGGATGGATCCATAAGCTCGTAATACATTAACAGAAGTTCAACGGGCCCGGTATCCCGCATCCCCTCATCATAAGTTGTCACAAATCATTCAATCCCTCGGGTTTGTTCTTTTAAAAGAACATGCCTTTAACCTTCGTAAAACATTCATGATGAATGCATTTCGTAAAATTATGCAAGTTTAAAAGCTTAGCCCGTTAATTTATAATTAATCATTTCCTTTAAAACATTTACGTACATAGCATACTACATATATAATCAATTATACATTTACGGGCTTCTACATTTTTCTACTTCGGTCAGGGATTGGTTCAGGAGCCCGGCCCACTACAATTAAACATCACTCTAAACTTAGTCAATGAATCGAATGTTCACCCTTTTTAAAATCTTGAATATTTTAATTAAATTTTGACTTTAGAAATCAAGGCTAATTTTGATCGATTTCAAATCGATTTTGACTAATTTAAAATCAATTTGACTTTAATCAATTTTGACTTTAAAATGACAACTTAGTTAAATTTTGACCCAATAGCCGATTTTGACCAAAAGACCGATTTTGACCAATTTAAAATCAAAAATCAATTTTGACTCCATTAAAAATTCCAAAGGCCCTGACTTAAATTTTAAAAATAAGCACAACTCTAATTATTTTTAAAGGTTTGACTCAATTTTAAAACACCTGGCTATTTTCTTTAAAATTTGACCTTCGAATTAAAATTAAAAATAACTGGTCCATAATTAAAACAACTCGGGTCAACATTAAAACATCTTAACTCGAGACTCGATGGACTGATCCCGGCCCAACCGAACCAGCCGGTTCACTTAGACCGGTCGGCCCAACACAAAACCTACGCACGCAAGAGCCGTCGCTAGCCACCTCGCGCGATGCCTACTTTCAGCCCTTTGTACTCTCTGCTCCGGCCACCATGGCCAGAGCCCGCCGGTTGGACAACCCCAAGGTCCAGCCGGTTCCAACGGGACCAACCACGGTCCCAACCGTGGCTCACAGTGCACACGCAAAGGTCATGAAGAAGGCTGCTCTCCCTGCGCGGTGCACCGGGTTATCTCCACTTTCAGCCATGGTTTGGGTCGAACCAGCCGACTTTTAATCACCTAAGGGCCACCATGAAACCACTAAGGACCACTTCCAAGCCCCTAGAGCCCACCTGGACCGAAGCATCACAAGTTTGGGATCAAAATTCACGTTAGAAAATAGGGTGCATGCATGATCCGAGATCAATAATCATAGATCTCAATAATCACATACAAAACAGGCCAAAAATCATTAAAAACAGTTTAATATAGTTTAAATGGTGAGAAAAAGGATTGATATCACATGCCTGATTTGTAGGAAAGGTAGATCTACGAGTTAACGACAATTGACCCCTATGGGTTTAATTAGGAAAAAGGGGAGAAAAATGACATGCTTGCCCATCCACTTAATTGAAAAGATAATTAAAACTTTATTTTGGCTTTTAAGATTACATATTTTCGAAATCAAGGCCTCCTCGTAATTGAAAACGCCTTAAAACTCAATAAAGCAGGCCGTATAGGCGAAAAACGGGTTCCCCTCCAAATTAATTATAAAAACTCCAATTTTCAAAAATTGTTATAAAATAATTTCATTCTTGAAAATCCAATAACTTAAAAATCTCAAATTATTTTCATTCCGATCGGCCCTATTCTCGTCCACGCGTCTGTAACTCAAACAGGCTGAAAAACAACACATGCATACCATGCAGCATAAAATAATAAATAAATCATATAAAATGGCATGCCCCTCTAGTCATGCACTCATTTCTACGTAGTCATGAATTTCTAGGCGTTACAACTCTCCCCCTTAAAGGAATTTCGTCCCCGAAATTGAGTACGTACAAAATAACTCCGGGTAGCGCGTCCGCATATCGGCCTCAGTCTCCCAGGTAGCTTCATCCTTCGAGTGATTCTGCCACCGGACCTTGACCATCGGAATACTCCGTGCTCTCAGCCTGCGCTCCTCCCTAGCTAGAATCTGCACTGGTCGCTCCTCAAAATATAAATCTGGTTCCAACTAGAGAGGCTCAAAATCCAACACATGAGACGGATTCGGAACATACTTCCGCAGCATAGAGATGTGGAAGACATTATGAATTATTGATAAGCTGGGTGGTAACGCAACTCGGTAAGCCAGAGTACCAACCCTCTCCAGAATCTCGAACGCCTCAATAAACCTCGGGCTAAGCTTGCCTCTCCGGCCAAAGCGCATCACGCCCTTCATGGGCGATATCCTCACAAACACATGATCTTCCACAGCTAGCTCCAGATATTGTCGTCTCTGATCGGCATAAATCTTCTGACGACTCTAGGCTGTCCTCATCCTATCCCGAATCCTCATCACAATGTCCGCCGTCTGCTGCACTAACTCCGGATCAGTAAGCACTCTCTCACCAACCTCGTCCCAGAGCACGGGAGATCTGCATCTCCTCCCGTACAACGCCTCATACGGAGCCATCCCAATCGATTCCTGAAAGCTGTTGTTGTACATGAACTCTAACAGCGGCAACCTCGAGTCCGACGTACCCTGGAAGTCTATGACGCAAGCTCTCAGCAAATCCTCCAAAATCTGAATGACCCTCTCTGACTGTCCGTCTGTCTGCAGATGTAATGCAGTGCTGAACGACAATCTAGTCCCCAAGACGGCATGCAAACTCCTCCAGAACGTAGATGTGAATCTGGTGTCCCTGTCCGACACTATCGAGACTGGTATGCCATGTAGTCTGACCACCTCTCAGATGTAGAGCTCTGCGTACTGCATCAGGGTGAAAGTAGTCTTCACCGGTAAGAAATGTACTGACTTGGTGAGTATGTTCACAATAACCCATATAGCCGTGTACCCTCTGGGACTCCTGGGCAATCCAACCACAAAAATCCATCGTAATATGCTCCCACTTCCACTCAGGAATAGGGAGTGGCTGCAACAACCCTATCGGTCGCTGATGCTTTGCCTTGACCTGCAGACAGGTCAAGCACTCGGATACAAATCTCCCAATGTCCTTCTTCATCCCTGGCCACCAGTACAAAGTCTGCAAATCTCTGTACATCTTCGTACTCCCTGGGTGGATGGAGTACGTCGATGCATGAGCCTCAGATAAGATCTCGGCTCTCAACTGCCCAATACTCGGCACCCACATATGGCCTTTGAAATGAACTATCCCATCCTCAACAGTGTACAGACCTCGTCCCCTGTCCTCATCACGCTGCCTCCACTGCTGTAACTGCTCATCGGAGCCTTCCCCTCTCTGATCCACTCTCGAAGAGTCGGCTGAATAGTGAGCGCTGCTAAACTCAGTGCATAGCCTCCTGAATAGAACTCTAGGCCGAATCTCTGAATCTCAGCCTGAAGTGGCCTCTCAACTGAAAAACACGCCACCACTGCACTCTTCCGGCTCAAAGCGTCTGCCACTACATTAGCTTTACCCGGATGGTAGCTAATGTCACAGTCATAGTCCTTCACCAACTGTAACCATCTGCGTTGCCTCATGTTCAGCTCCTTCTGGGTGAAAAAGTACTTGAGGCTCTTGTGGTCGGTGAATATCTGACACTTCTCGCCGTACAAATAGTGTCTCCAAATCTTCAGCGCAAACACCACTGCTGTAGCTCCAAATCATGCGTCGGATAGTTCTGCTTATAACTCTTCAGCTGCCTCGACGCATAAGCAATAACCTTACCACCCTGCATCAGAACTGCACCCAAACCTCTCAGAAAAGCATCTGTATAAACCCTGCACGAAGCTGGTCATCGTCAACTCCTCTCCTGACGGAACCGTCACGACGAGAGCTACCCCCATGCTCTCCGGAACAATACCCATCCTATGTGTGAATGCACTCGAAATAAACGAGTGGGTCGCCCCTAAGTCTAGCAAAGCTAGTGTAGTGACACCAAGCACACGAATCTCTCCTGAAACAGAAACATCACACAGGTACGCGTTTACGGTCATACTAAATCCCAAAAAGCAAATTAGATACCTAAAACATTTCTAAGTTCGCTAGTCCTATCCGTCACAATTTTCAAGGCAAGTCCTAGAAGTCCTACAGTTCTCACTTACGTTTACCTAGCAACTAAGGCAACAAGTTTCCTAGCAGTGCTCCACCTAGCATGCAATTCCAAAACACCCAGATAGCAACATAATGGGTACGGAAATCTAAAACGGAATACATGTGAGTAAAGTCGTGTCAGGATCCGCAGCCTCTGCTAACACGACCAGTAGAATGCACCTTCTTTGGGCAATTCAAAGCAATATGCCCCGGCTCCTTGCAGTGGAAACATCGTCCTGAACCCGCCATGCACAGCCCTGGATGACTCTTCTGGCACGTCGGGCACGTCTGTATCCCTCCAGGTCTAGGGGCAGTAGTCCCCTGCTGCTGAGGTCTCTGCTGACCCTGCGGCCTCTGCTGGCCTTGAGGTCTCTGCTGCTGCTGTCCCTGAGGAGATGGGCCCTTAGAAGGCTCCTGAAAAGGTCTCTTCGCTGGTGGCTACGAAGACTGGCCCCTGACGGGCTGCTGCATCTCACACTTCCTCTGGTAGTCCTCCCTCATGTCCTTCCGACCTCTCTCAGACCGGTAAGCCCTGTTCACTGCCGCCATATAAGTCTCCACGTCCGCCATGTTAACATCGTGGCGGATGTCGGGTCGCAGTCCATCAGTAAACTGCCGCAGCTTCTCGCTCTCCACCATAGCAATCGAGGGCACAAAGGTACACCCCCGCTCAAACTGTCTGACATACTCAGCAACAGACTTGTCTCCCCGACGGAGACTCATAAACTCCCGAATAAGCTGGCTCCGGGCATCCACAGTAAAATACTTCTCGAAAAAGACTTTCTTGAACTCCTCCCATGTCAGGCTCTCCAGAAATAAACCAACCACTGCACCCTTCCACCACAGAGCGGCGTCTCCCTTCAGCATGAAAATAGCACAACGGACCTTGTCGGCGTCCTCTAGACCCATATAATCATAGATAGTCTCCATGGATCGGATCCACTCCTCAGCCAAGAGTGGATAGGTGGTACCAGCAAACTCCTTAGGTCCCTGCTTGCGGAAACTCTCCGTGACATCATCCTCATGCAACTTTCGGGGTCGCTCTGACTGACGCTCCAGCAGTCTGGTAATCCCAGCTAGCATATCCATGCTAGCTCACTCATATGGAGTCAACTGAGGTGGTGGAGGAGGAGGAGGAGGCGTAGCATCATCCTGTTGGGTCCTATCGTGACGGGGAGGCATTATTCTGATATACCAAAACCTTATCACGTAAATCTAAGTGCATGACTAAGCGTCTAGTTTTAAAAAATCTAAGGCCAAAAACTCTTACATAACTAAAAATGCAGCATGCAAACATAAACATAAATCGTAAAACAGTAAAACTCACAGACTGGTAGTGCGACTTTTGAGCTCCATGCAGCAGGCTAATACCCCACCAGAACCACCGCTCTTATACCATTTGAAACGAAACAGACTCTAGAAAATATTTTTTTTAAAAAAACATGTGCGGAAAAACATAAACTTAAAATATGGCTCGTTCCCTTTAAAACATTTCTAAATCATTTTCTCACATACTTCAAACATAAACAAAGGAATATTTAAAATGTTAAAACATCCAAACGGAATAAAAATCAACTGAGTAAAAATACTGAAAGTAAACATGTTTATAATCAACATCTAAAACTGTATCATCTCAAAAAATAACATCGCTGCGGTCAAGGGGTACTGCTGCAACAGGCGCTCAGATGTCCTCACCGCCAGTCGGAGTAAACTCAGCAGGATCATCACCTGCACCATTTAAACCTAGTGAACCTAGAGGCTCAGCATGCTCTATCGTATATCATAACAAAGTACATACTAATAAAATCGCATGCAAGCACATACTTGTAATAAAATAACGTTAAAAACATGAATGCGTGCATGATCTTAAAACTGCTGCAACAGGCGCTCAGATGTCCTCACCGCCAGTCGGAGTAAACTCAGCAGGATCATCACCTGCACCATTTAAACCTAGTGAACCTAGAGGCTCAGCATGCTCTATCGTATATCATAACAAAGTACATACTAATAAAATCGCATGCAAGCACATACTTGTAATAAAATAACGTTAAAAACATGAATGCGTGCATGATCTTAAAACATTGCTTCATACATTTCATATCATAACAAACATATAAGGCATGACATAACATAACATGAAAAACATATGAGTCGTATCCTGAAGTGTGACCATAGTCGATTGATCAATCTATAAACCAACGTACGCGGTGGTGTGGTTCACCAGACCTCGAGCCGGGATCCCTATATGTCACACCTCTATGCTGCCACTTCACCATGATATCAACACATGGATCCATAAGCCGCCACTTCAGATATCAACACATGGATCCATAAGCTCGTAATACATTAACAGAAGTTCAACGGGCCCCGTATCCCGCATCCCCTCATCATACATTGTCACAAATCATTCAATCCCTCGGGTTTTGTCTTTTAAAAGAACATGCCTTTAACCTTCGTAAAACATTCATGATGAATGCATTTCGAAAAATTATGCAAGTTTAAAAGCTTAACCGTTAATGTATAATTAATCATTTCGTTTAAAACATTTACGTACATAGCATACTACATATATAATTAATTATACATTTACGAGCTTCTACATTTTTCTACTTCGATCAGGGATTGGTTCAGGAGCCCGGCCCACTACAATTAAACATCACTCTAAACTTAGTCAATGAATCGAATGTTCACCCTTTTTAAAATCTTGACTATTTTAATTAAATTTTGACTTTAGAAATCAAGGCTAATTTTGACAGATTTCAAATCGATTTTGACTATTTTAAAATCAATTTGACTTTAAATCAATTTTGACTTTAAAATGACAACTTAGTTCAATTTTGACCCCAATAGCCGATTTTGACCAATTTAAAATCAAAAATCAATTTTGACTCCATTAAAAATTCCAAAGGCCCTGATAAAAATTTAAAAATAAACGTAACTCTAATTATTTTAAAGGTTTGACTCAATTTTAAAATATCTGGCTATTTTCTTTAAAATTTGACCTTCGAATTAAAATTAAAATAACAGGTCCATAATTAACAACTCGGGTTAACATTAAAACATTTTGACTCGAGACTCGATGGACTGATCCCGGCCCAACCGAACCAGCCGGTTCACTTAGACCGGTCGGCCCAACACAAACCCTACGCACGCGAGAGCCACCGCTAGCCACCTCGCGCGACGCCTACTTTCAGCCCTTTGTACTCTCTGCTCCGGCCCCCATGGCCGGAGCCCCACCGGCTGGACCACCCTCAGGTCCAATCGGTTCCAACGGGACCAACCACGGTCCCAACCGTGGCTCGCAGTGCACACGCAAAGGTCAAGAAGAAGGCTGCTCTCCCTGCGCGACGTACCGGGTGATCTCCACTTTCAACCATGGTTTGGGTCGAACCAGCCTAATTTTCATCACCTAAAGGCCACCATGAAACCACTAAGGACCACTTCCAAGCCCCTAGAGCCCACCTGGACCGAAGCATCACAAGTTTGGGATCTAAATTCACGTTAGAAAATAGGGTGCATGCATGATCCGAGATCAATAATCATAGATCTCAATAATCACATACAAAACATGCCAAAAATCATTAAAAACAGTTTAATATAGTTTAAATGGTGAGAAAAAGGATTGATATCACATGCATGGTTTGTAGAAAAGGTAGATCTGCGAGTTACCGATGTTGTAGACGCGATATCGGGGAACCATCGGCTTTTGATCACCAAAATCACCAAGGGATGGAGGGATTTTGAAACTTGTGCTATGGGGAATGGAGGGGGACGGCTGGTGTGTGTGTGGAGGCTAGGTTAAGTGTAAATTTAGAGTCATGAAAAATAATGTGTGACACAATTGACCCCTATGAGTTTAATTAGGAAAAAGGGGAGAAAAATGACATGCTTGCCCATCCAATTGTTTGAAAAGATAATTAAAACTTTATTTTGGCTTTAAAGATTACCTATTTTCGAAATCAAGGCCTCCTCGTAATTTAAAACACCTTAAAACTCAATAAAGCAGCCCGTATAGACGAAAAACAGGTCCCCTCCAAATTAATTATAAAAACTCCAATTTTCAGAAATTGTTGCTTAAAATAAAATAATTTCATTCTTAAAAATTCAATAACTTAAAAATCTCAAATTATTTTCATTCCGGTCGGCCCTAATCTCGTCCACACGTCTGTAATTCAAATAGGCTGAAAAACAACACATGCATACCATGCAGCATAAAATCATAAATAAATCATATAAAATGGCATGTAAATATCTAAAATTATTTTCCCCCTAGTCATGCACTCATTTCTACGTAGTCAGGAATTTCTAGGCGTTACAAACAGAGAGTTGGCTCTTAAGGTGATGAGAGCATTGCCGAGGGAGTGGGATGTGAAGACGATGGCCATGCACGAACTGAAGGATTTGAATAATCTGGAACTCCATGATCTATTCGCAAATCTGAAAGCTTACGAGTTCGAGCTGGAGACCAGATCAGAGGCTGGACCATCGACCTTTCAACCCACAAAAGCTCCTGCTGCTACGACCTCAGAACAGTGCTCACCTAGCAAGTCAGCAAAGCAGATCAGCAATGATGCAATGTCCCTATTTGTAAAGAAGTTTGGGAAATTCATGAGAAGAACTCACAACCCTTCTTTCAATTATAACAATACTCATAAATCTGAAAAGATTTCCACTAATTTAAATTTTTATAACTGTGGCAGACCAAGGCATTTCGCAGCTGATTGCAAGAAGCCCAAGAAATATGACAGAGCAAAGATAGATGAAAATAGGTCCACAGAAAGAAGGAGAAAAAGATTTGAGAAGAGGCCCAACAAGAAGAATGATCGTAAAGTGCTTGTTGCTGAGGAGAGCAACAACAAATGGGCTGATTCTGATTCTGAGACTACATCAAGCAGCTCATCCAGTGAGAGTGAGCAAGAAGAAGTCCACTGCTTGATGGCCCAACCAGACAACTGATGATGAGGTATTTGACTTCTCCAATAGTGAATTTACACGAGAGGACTCATCACTGCACTTAATGAAATGGTCCATGAGTACAGAAAGCTGTCTCAGAAATTCGAGGAGATTAAAGTTGAAAACAATGGTTTGAAAAACAGTTCAATGGAACCAAGAACTGCTCAGCTTGGGGAAACTAACAGTTTACAAACTGAGTTGAGTAAGCTGAAAATAGAGAATTTTTCTTTGAGAATAAAGTCCTGTGAGCTCTCATCTGAAAATGAGAGATTAAATCATGTGATGAGCTTCTGGACTAAGTCTTCGGTATCCTTAAGAAATATGCATGAAACGCAGAAGCCATTAGATGACCAATCTGGCTTAGGTTTCAGCTTTGGTGAAAGCAGCTCTGAGGAAACAAGTACTCAGTCAAATCTGGCTATTGATAAGTTCAATAAAATGAATTTTGTCAAAGTCAGTGTGACACATGATGTTTGTGAGTCGATTAAGTACAATGATCAGTTCACTGGACAACTGAACAATAAGGGCAAAAATGGTATTGGTTAAGTTAATCCTAAGAACTGTAAGCCAGTTGGCTAACGAACATACTTGAGAAGGATAAGGCGAAAGCTGTACCTAAGTCGTCTGTTCCGAACCAGCAAAGGTGTGGTTCAACGAAGGCCAAATCTGTATGGATAAAGGTTCTGTGAGGACTGTAATTAATCGATTTGGTTAATGTTATGTTTTGAGCAGATTTTGGGAATGAAGCTAGAATTGGTTATATAGTAACTAACAAATTTTTCAAACCTGAATGGTGATTTAGTCCCAAGAGGTATCTCGTGCTGAGTAAGCTGTTAAGGAGCATCGAATTTGGCTTAGATTTGAATCGGGTGTGTTATCACTGAGTAGAGGAGAGAGTAAGCGCTAAGTAGATTTTGTTATCGGGAGTAGCTGGAGTCCAGTTTTGGAGAATACCCCATGCAAGTGAATTGGAAGCGTTGTGAGAATCGGTTTGGTTTTCAGTTTGAGTAGATCGGTTCGTGGTTTTTCAGATTTGAGTGAAATCTGAGTGTCCAGATTTGATCCTCATGTGTATGAGTGAGTTGTATTGAGCGGGAAGCGAAACGATGTCGTTTTGGATTACCCTGGGTATACGTGGGTTAAGTATAAGTGATGTGATGTCGAACCAGAATTGATTTGGTTGAGTGCGATAGGTGCGACGTCGTTTGGTGGTAGTCAGATGTGGTTAGCGTAGAGAAGTCAAAGCTGTTTGAGTGCTCAGATATGAGTTTGTCGATGGCACTGTAGCATTGAATGGAGATTTATTTGTAGGTGTTGACCAACACTTAGCGAATGGGAGACCCGACATTTCTTATCTTCTTCCTCAGAGAGCTATCGACTCTTATCTGTTTCTTGAACCTTTACTGTTCATCCAAACACAAATCAGGTGATTGCCGTCAATTTACGCCGCTGTTTGGAGCAAGATTGGTGGCACTGAGCTCGTCTCCTTAATATCTTTCGATTAGTACCATTTTGGAGACTTGAGTTGTCGAGTTGAGGGAGCGCGAAGTAGTTGCAGGGTTCGAATATCTTCGCGATTTCTGGCCAGTGGTTCTTTCGTTCTTAAGCAGCTTTGGGTAAGAGTTTTCTTCATGTTCTGAGTTTTGAGTAGAGCTGGTTATCTTGTTTAGGGTATCGGTTTGGGTTGAGTTGTTGGCAGCACCCAAATATGTTCCAGTATAGTTATCCCTGAGCTGTTTAGGTATGGCTGAGCAGGTGGTATGTGAGAACCCGAAAATTCAGCTTAAAAAAAAAAAAAAAAAATCCAACAGTCAACGCAGGTCAACGGTACTGTAGCTTGCGACTGGTGGAATTTGAGTTAGATAGTTACTGTAGCTTCCAGCTGCTGGTGTATTGCTACGACGCGTTTTGATTGTTACGACTGGATGTTGCGACTGGGTGACCAGCTGTGGATTGAGGAACCAGTCGAGGGAGAAACGTGACGTCGTTTAGATAAGTTGAAACGCTGCGTTTCGAGGATTGCGTCTGGTACCAGTTGTGAGGAATCTGCCAGCTTTTGGTTTAGCTTGCGCCTGGGTTATTTAGCGCCTTGGGACTGGTAGTCGTTGCGAACGTATTTGCTACCAGCTGTTGGAGTGAGACGGCGTTGTTTTGTTTAGTTGCTACGATGTCGTCTGGTTGTTGCGACTGGTTTGTTGAAGGAAACATGAGTACCAGTCGTAAGATTCCTACTGTTCACGTCGACTGGATTGGTGAACAGCAGTCGAGAGGTTCGAGATGTATAAAACCAGACGCAGGAAAGTCAAACCAGCTATTGGATGGTCAACCCAGCTTTGACCAACGAAAATCCAGACTTTAGCTCGCGAATTCCAACAGTTTCTACACGAATACAGATCAGATTCACAAGCTGTAACGGCCGATTTAGAGGATTAATGGTCGAATTACTCACCCAAATCAATGCCTACGTTGATGATTTTGTAACAGTCGACGTAATTAGGGGAATTAAAGGCCTTAATGGCGGACGCTCGAATCCCCTCCTCGCCACCTATAAATACCGACTGTAATCTCAGAACTCTCCACACCGCTTCGAAACTCAGCAAGATAAATCATAAACTCTCACGACAAAGTACTAGCGAAAATTCCGGCAGGTTTGTTAGCCAAAATTCTGTGCAAGCAACGATCCAGCAAGTGCGAGATTTAGGAAGACCAGATTTCAGGCTTCGCCCAGTGCACTAAAACCAGACTTTGAAATTTGTAAGTGGGCTTTTGCTAAGTAACTCGTTTGATATACATATATATTTTCTTCACTTCGAAGTTTTTTCGGTTTTTGAACTACTATTCGAGCACTTGTTTCAAGTCAGATCTCTGTTCATTCAAATTCTGTGTTGCACTGATATCTCTATCGTTATATGGGTCTACGGAATATTTCGGCTTTCTGGGTTACTGTGTGTAACCACATGGCCTCGACCCCTTAGAGGAATAAAAATTACGGACTGATCAGTAAACCATAGACACGATTCTGTCGTTATATGGGTTTACGGAATATTCCGCACTCTGGGTTACTTGGTGTAACCACATGGCCTCGACCCCTTAGAGGAATAAAAATTAGGGACTGATCAGTAAACCATAGACACGAAGTTATTATCCGTGCCGTTCTGTTATGTTCTGTCATGATCTGTCATGTTTTGACATGCTCTGTTATGCTCCGTTATGTTCCGTCATGCTCTGTTACGGTCTGTTCCGAATTTGTTAAATATGTATATATATTTGTTGTTTGCTCGAATGGTATCCCCCACTTGCTGAGTGTTTCCCCAAACACTCACCCCTTACTTCTCCACCCAGATAAGAATGAAGAGCAGGTAGAAGAAGAAGAACAAGATCAGTTCTGGGGCTGGTGAAGATTCAGATTTTTGTTTAATTATGTATTTTATTCGCTTCCGCATTTCTGTTATTTAAATTTTAGTTTCAGATGTAAAACGATTATTTTTCGATTATTAATAGACTGGTTTGAGCTATGCTATGATGGCTTAATGTTTTACAATTTTTATAATTGTTTAATATTGCCGATGTCATGAGTCTCGGTCTCGGGGCGTGACATTTTAGTGGTATCAGAGCTCACCAGGTTCATAATCCAGCTGGGAAACAAAATCTGAAATTTTCAATATTCAGGAAGAATTTCGGATTTTGGCGACAGACCAGTATCGCCCTCCGAATACACATTTTTGCCTTTTAATAAAGACTCCCTATGGCAGAATATGGCAGGCGATCGTAGAAGCGCCAGAAACAATGGAGGCGAAGGGCCCTCTAACAACGGAACTGGTCTTAGTAGAGAAGACCTAATGACAATAGTTACAATGG
Source organism: Dorcoceras hygrometricum (assembly GCA_001598015.1). NCBI lineage: Eukaryota > Viridiplantae > Streptophyta > Magnoliopsida > Lamiales > Gesneriaceae > Dorcoceras > Dorcoceras hygrometricum. Next base: position 60,045 of record KV005059.1, read on the forward strand.
TTGCCACAACGCTCCAAGGGTTGGTTGGTCCCAACCACAACCAAGCTCCGCCTCCTCCCCCTCCAACCCGTGGGACGAAGTTTTATTACGAGTCCCTCCGTAAAAACAAAGCCCCCACCTTTGATGGAAGCCACGACCCAAAAGTTGCTCAAACCTGGATGAAGAACATCGAGACGCAGCTTCGACTCCTGGAAGTCCCAGACGCAGTCAAAGTGGATGTGGTAACACCACTCCTCGACAGTAAAGCTGGGAAATGGTGGGAAGCAGTTGAGCCCATCATGACTGCCAATGGACAGGCTATGACGTGGCAAAGGTTTCGAGAAGCATTCTTGAAACAGTACTTCCCCATGGAAGTACGAATGCAAAGGCTCAGCGAGTTCGAGACCTTCACTCAGACCACAGACATGTCGGTGGTAGAGTATACCTCCAAGTTCAATTAGTTGGGCACCTACGTCCCAACGATTAGGGCGGATAACACTCTCAAAATGCACCGATACAAGAGAGGTCTAAACAGCCGTATCCAGTCAGCCCTCGTAGTTTACCAAGCCACGAGTCTTGAAGACTTGATGGGAGCTGCAATCCGCGCTGAGACCGACATAAAGAGGCGGGAAGCGGACAAAAAAAACAAACGCCCCCTCAATGCTCAGACTTCGCAAGGTGGGCCTAGGAACAAGCGGCCAAACTTCGGCAACCGCGGCTCAGCTCCTACGCAGAGTAACCCAGCAGTGCCCACTTGCTCCACCTTCGTTCGTGTCTAGGAGGTTTGCTAAGAAGTTAGGGTTAGAGCCTGAAATTCTATCTGAACCCTATAGAGTAGCAACTCCTACCAATACTACCATCGAAACACATAAACTCCATCGAGACTGCGAGTTATCGATCAGCGATAGTCCATTCTTTGCAAACTTGATACAACTCAACATGGTCGAGTTTGATTCCATCTTAGGAATGGATTGGCTATCTAAACACCATGCACTAGTAGATTGCCGAGGTAAGAGTGTGAAGCTCCAAACCCTCAATCGAGAAGAGTTGGTATATCATGGCAAGAACAAGGAGCGAAAGACTCTGCTTTCTGCGGCCCAAGCATGGATAGCCATGAAGACCGGAGCAGAAGTTTTCTTGGCAATGATCCAAGAAATAAAAGAAGGAGACGAGCTCAAGATAGAAGACATCCCAGTGGTGCAAGAGTTTGCAGATGTATTTCCAGATGACTTACCTGGAAAAGTGCCTGATCGAGAAATCGAATTCGAGATCAACCTAGTGCCAGGTTCGGCTCCAATATCCAAGGCACCCTATCGAATGGCGCCTGCAGAACTCAAGGAACTCAAGGATCAATTACAAGAACTGCTAGACAAAAATCAGATCCGACCCAGTGTATCACCTTGGGGAGCTCCAGTCTTATTCGTCAAGAAGAAGGATGGAACTATGAGATTGTGTATCGACTACAGAGAGTTGAATAAGATCACAATCAAGAACAAGTATCCTCTTCCGAGAATTGACGATCTATTCGATCAACTCAAGGGAGCTACAACCTTCTCCAAGCTGGATTTGAGGTCAGGTTACCACCAGCTGAAGATCAAGCTGAAGGATGTTCCGAAAACTGCATTTAGAAAAAGGTACGGTCATTACGAATTCACAGCGATGCCATTTGGTCTAACCAATGCACCAGCGGCCTTCATGGACCTCATGAACCGTGTATTCAGACCATTCCTCGACAAATTTGTGGTGGTGTTCATAGATGATATACTTGTATATTCATCAAGTGAAGAAGACCACAAGGAACATCTCCGAAATACTCTCCAAACCCTGCGAGAGAAACAACTGTACGCCAAATTCAAGAAGTGCGAATTCTGGCTGAAGAGTGTGGCATTCCTAGGCCATATAATCTCCGAAGCAGGCGTATCAGTAGATCCAAAGAAGGTAGAAGCCATAATGGACTGGCCTGCACCTAAGACGGTGACAAAGGTTAGAATTTTCTTGGGGTTGGCCGGCTACTATCGAAAGTTTGTAGAAGGCTTCTCCTCCATAGCTTTACCACTCACTCAACTCACCCAGAAGAACTCCAAGTTCAACTGGAACGAAGAGTGTGAGACAAGCTTCGAGACTCTGAAAACGAAGCTTGCATCTGCCCCTGTTCTGACGTTACCCGTAGGGGACAAAGACTTTACCATCTACAGCGATGCATCGAAGGAAGGACTAGGATGGGTGCTCATGCAAGATGACAGAGTAATTGCGTATGCCTCAAGGCAACTGAAGACGCACGAACACAACTACCCGACTCACGACTTAGAGCTTGCAGCGGTGGTTTTTGCCCTAAAGATATGGCGACACTATCTTTATGGTGCAAAATGCGAGGTATTCACCGACCATCAAAGTCTCAAGTACATATTCACTCAGAAGGAATTGAATTTGAGACAAAGGAGATGGCTTGAGCTGTTAAAGAACTACGACTTAACGATCAACTACCACCCAGGAAAAGCAAATAAGGTGGCCGATGCGCTAAGTCGGAAGAATATGAATAAGGTGATACTATCTTCAGTCTCAGCCCAACCATGCCTTAAAGAATTGATCAAGTTAAAACAAGATCAAGACCCCGGCTTTATGAGGCTGAAAGAACAGATCAAGGAAAGGGAATCGCCTGAATTCCGAACGGACCAAGATAGGATCCTTTGGATGAACGGACGACTATGTGTGCCCGACGTCGATAAACTCCGTCAGGAAGTGATGTCTGAAGCACATAAGTCCAAATTCTCAATCCACCCGGGAAGTACAAAAATGTACAAAGATTTGAAAGAACATTTTTGGTGGAATGGGATGAAAAGAGATGTTGCCGATTTCGTTGCAAGATGCCATGTATGCCAACAAGTCAAGGCCGAACATCAAAGACCTGGAGGATTGTTACAACCACTAGAAATTCCAGAATGGAAGTGGGAAAACATATCCATGGACTTTGTAGTTGGTCTACCGAAGACAAGACTAGGCCACGATGGAATATGGGTAATCGTGGATAGGTTAACAAAATCCGTGCATTTTCTACCTGTACGAATGAACTACGGCTTGGACAAGTTAGCTTCGTTGTACATGGACGACATCGTCAGGCTGCACGGAGTTCCAACAAGCATCCTGTCAGATAGGGACCCAAGGTTCGTATCTCGTTTCTGTAAGAGCTTCCAAGAAGCCATGGGAAGCAAGGTTACTCTCAGTACCGCTTATCATCCGCAAACAGATGGTCAAACTGAGAGGACCATCCAGACCCTAGAAGACATGCTGCGGACCTGCGCACTAGATTTTGGTAGCAATTGGAGCGAACATCTACCCCTAATAGAGTTCGCATACAACAATAGCTACCACAGCAGCATAGGGATGGCACCATATGAAGCCCTTTATGGACGGAAATATCGATCACCGCTATATTGGGATGAAGTCAGAGAGAAGGCTATCACAGGACCTGAGCTCGTTCAAGAGACAGTGAAAAAGGTAGCCATTATCAAGGAGAGACTGAAGGCAGCCCAGGATCGACAGAAGAGCTGGGCAGATCTAAAGAGAAGACCTTTGGCATTCGAGGTAGGTGAAAAAGTGTACCTTAAGGTTTCACCAATGAAAGGAGTAGTCCGATTCGATAAGGCCGGAAAGCTAAACCCCCGGTATGTCGGACCCTTTGAGATATTGGAAAAAGTAGGAACACTTGCCTACAGACTGGCCTTACCACCCAGTATGTCAAGAATCCATAATGTCTTCCATGTATCACATGGACACATCGTCAGGCTGCACGGAGTTCCAACAAGCATCCTGTCAGATAGGGACCCAAGGTTCGTATCTCGTTTCTGGAAGAGCTTCCAAGAAGCCATGGGAAGTAAGGTTACTCTGAGTACTGCTTATCACCCGCAAACAGATGGTCAAACTGAGAGGACCATCCAGACCCTAGAAGACATGCTGCAGACTTGCACATTAGACTTCGGTAGCAATTGGAGCAAACATCTACCCCTAATAGAGTTTGCGTACAACAATAGCTACCACAGCAGCATAGGGATGGCACCATATGAAGCCCTTTATGGACGGAAATATCGATCACCGCTTTATTGGGATGAAGTCGGAGAGAAGGCTATCACAGGACCTGAGCTCGTTCAAGAGACAGTGAGAAAGGTAGCCATTATCAAGGAGAGACTGAAGGCAGCCCAGGATCGAAAGAAGAGCTGGGCAGATCTAAAGAGAAGACCTTTGGCATTCGAAGTAGGTGAAAAAGTGTACCTTAAGGTTTCACCAATGAAAGGAGTAGTCCGATTCAATAAGGCCGGAAAGCTAAACCCCCGGTATGTCGGACCCTTTGAGATATTGGAAAAGGTAGAAACTCTTGCCTACATACTGGCCTTGCCACCCAGTATGTCAAGAATCCATAATGTCTTCCATGTATCTCAACTAAGGAGATATATCCCAGACTCTAGTCATGTTCTTGATGAAGGGCCACTCCTTGTGGAAGGAAATCTGACCCAAGGACTGAATTATGAAGAAGTCCCGATTAGAATCGTGGACAGAAAGGACCATGTACTCCGACGAAGAACGATCCCTTATGTCAGGGTCCAGTGGTCCAACCACACCGAAAGAGAAGCCACCTGGGAGGTGGAAGAAAAGATGCGAAACCAATATCCCTACCTTTTCGATAATCAGAGTAACCAAAGTTTCGAGGACGAAACTTCTTTTAAGGAGGGAGGGATGTGAGAACCCGAAAATTCAGCTTCGAAAAAAAAAAAAAATCCAACAGTCAACGCAGGTCAACGGTACTGTAGCTTGCGACTGGTGGAATTTGAGTTAGATAGTTACTGTAGCTTCCAGCTGCTGGTGTATCGCTACGACGCGTTTTGTATTGTTACGACTGGATGTTGCGACTGGGTGACCAGCTGTGGATTGAGGAACCAGTCGAGGGAGCAACGTGACGTCGTTTTGATAAGTTGAAACGCTGCGTTTCGAGGATTGCGTCTGGTACCAGTTGTGAGGAATCTGCCAGCTTTTGGTTTAACTTGCGTCTGGGTTATTTAGCTCCTTGCGACTGGTAGTCGTTGCGAACGTATTTGCTACCAGCTGTTGGAGTGAGACGGCGTCGTTTTGTTTAGTGGCTACGATGTCGTCTGGTTGTTGCGACTGGTTTGTTGAAGGAAACATGAGTACCAGTCGTAAGATTCCTACTATTCACGTCGACTGGATTGGTGAACAGCAGTCGAGAGATTCGAGATGTATATATATAGAGGTGTGTTAAAACAGACGCAGGAAGGTCAAACCAGCTGTTGGACGGTCAACCCAGCTTTGACCAACGAAAATCCAGACTTTAGCTCGCGAATTCCAACAGTTTCTACATGAATACAGATCAGATTCACGAGCTGTAACGGCCGATTTAGAGGATTAATGGTCGAATTACTCATCCAAATCAATGCCTGCGTTGATTGATTTTGTAACAGTCGACGTAATGAGGAATTAAGGGCCTTTAATGGCGGACGCCCGACTCCCCCTCCTCGCCGCCTATAAATACTAGAGGATGGCCACAGAGTTGCTCACACCGCTTCGAAATTCACAGCAATAAACTCTCACGCCAAAGTTCTGCAGCAGTTTCGCCAAATCCCTTAGTCAAAATCCTACGTAAATTGTGACGTGTTCAGATGCTTTTTGCTATCAGATTTCTCGTTGAAATCCTGCGAGCAATTGTGCGAAGTCAGCAGAGGTCGTTTTCCAGATTTCGTGCTACCAGATTTTTGGCCGAAGAAGTTAAAGAGTAAGTGGGTTTTTGCTATTATATTCGTTTGATATTATATATATATATTATCCATGTAAGAATTCAGTTTTGAACCTACTATTCGAGCACCTTTCTGTTCAGATCTCTGTTTCATTCCAAACTCTGTTTTTGCACTGATTTTGCTTTCGTAATATGGGTCTACGGAATATTCCGCACTCTGGGTTACTTGGTGTAACCACATGGCCTCGACCCCTTAGAGGAGTAAAAATTAGGGCCTGATCAGTAAACCATAGACACGAAGTTATTATCAGTGCCGTTCTGTGATATTCTGTTAAGTTCTGTCATGTTCTGTCATGCTCTGTCATGTTCTGTTATGCTCCGTTATGCTCCGTTACGCTCTGTTATGCTCTGTTCCGAATTTTGTTAGAGGATTAATGGCCAATTAAGGGATCCAAATCAATGTCTACACTAATGTTTTTGTAACAGCCATTTTAATGGCCATGAAATCAGGGATTTATGGCCTTAATAGCAGGCCCTTGATTTACCCATTTCTGCACCTATAAATACCTCGCTGTAGCATCAAAGGACCCACAATTCTCCCAAGATTTTCTCAGAAAAATTACAGTAACTTGCACGTTGAAACCTTGCTCCCTAGTGCACCAGCTTTCTACCAGATTTCAATCAAGCTTCAGACTACGGTAAGTGGGCTTTTGCTAAGTAATATATTCGTTTGATATATGTATATATATATTATTCTGTCGAAAGTTCAGTTTTGTTTCGTCTACTGTTCGAGCACCTTTTTGTTCAAACCTCTGTTTCGTGTCAAACTCCGCTCGCACTGATTTTTGCTTTCGTTATATGGGTTTACGAAATATTTCGGATTTCTGGGTTACTGTGTGTAACTGATGGCCTCGACCCCTTAGAGGAGCAATACTTAGGGACTGATCAGTAAACCATAGACACGAAGTTATTATCAGTGCCGTTCTGTTATGTTCTGTCATGATCTGTCATGTTTTGACATGTTTTGACATGCTCTGTTATGCTCCGTTATGTTCCGTCATGCTCTGTTACGCTCTGTTCCGAATTTGTTAAATATGTATATATATTTTTTGTTTGCTCGAATGGTATCCCCCACTTGCTGAGTGTTTCCCCAAACACTCACCCCTTACTTCTCCACCCAGATAAGAATGAAGAGCAGGTAGAAGAAGAAGAACAAGATCAGTTCTGGGGCTGGTGAAGATTCAGATTTTTGTTTAATTATGTATTTTATTCGCTTCCGCATTTCTGTTATTTAAATTTTAGTTTCAGATGAAAAAACGATTATTTTTCGATTATTAATAGACTGGTTTGAGCTACGCTATGATGGCTTAATGTTTTACAATTTTTATAATTGTTTAATATTACCGATGTCATGAGTCTCGATCTTGGGGCGTGACATGGTAGCTACGTGATTGTTTGAGCAGCTTCTGTTAGGTGTTTTCCGAGAGCTGTTGGAGCTGTGTTCTCGTGCGTGAGCTGCTGGACATGTACCCTTGCGTGATCTGTTGAGATAGTAGTTGTACGAGTTTGAGGTACGATGAGCTCATACTAGCAGCTTTGATATAATCATTTTAATATTTCCTGCGTGATGTGAGCTGCTTTGTGGTGTGATCTGCCGTGTTTAATTGTTAGCTGAAGTTGTCTAGCTGTGCAAATAATTGTGGTTCTCTGTTATAATTGTCTATGTGTTATTTATTGTGTTTATGGTGAGCTGAATCTGTCTTGCATACACGCATATCATATTGAGACTGATTTAATTGAGAATCGATCGATTGATAGTACCAGTATGCTAATTCTAATGTTTTGAGAACATGAAATGTCGGGTGGCTACCGTATCCTCGACTCCCTGCCATGAGGTTTGTTGATTGCCTTGAGGTTCGCTTGGGTAGCTCCCACCCCTCAGCTAGCATGAATGACACCGGTGGGTTGAGATTGAAAGATTAGATTGCAAGCTACTGGTACTGCATGTGAAGGGCATGGGTAACACCCATGATTCCACGTGCGTTGTGTCCACTACTTTATTGATTCACTACCGAGCTTTGGTCGTGGATTGTTGTTGATACCTGATGAGCTTTCATGATACCTCGATCATGCATTGCACGCTTGAGATATTGCATGTGTTATATGTTAGCTGGTTTTATAGATGCTCTCGTACTGAGGTTTGACCTCGTTTAATTTTCCCGTTTTTGGGCTGCTTTGGTCTGTGTTGGCCTTTGCAGGATGTTCAGGTAATCCAGCTGGACCGAGTTGAGCGTCAGTTGGTAGTTCCCCATTCTGGGTCCCAGTTATTTATACTATGAAAATGTCAGGACCCGTGCTAATTAACAATAATTAATAGCACAATTTAGCACATAAACGCGGAAGCATAAAACAGGGCTAAAAATTTTCGAAATCAAATTAGGCCTGAACTCAAATCATCATTTAAAATATCCATACTCAAAATACAAGTTTAAATCTAAATTCATACAACAACAGGTAATTCAAATCAAATCAACAGCGATCCCCCGAATACATACAACCTCAGGGCATCCCCTGGATCAATACATAGTAATATAATAACTGGGACTCAAGGAAATGGGATCGACCAGCTGAAGATCTAGTCTGTCCAGCTTGGTTACCTGAAGATCCTGCAACTGGCACATAAACGCGGAAGCATAAAACAGGGCTAAAAATTTTCGAAATCAAATTAGGCCTGAACTCAAATCATCATTTAAAATATCCATACTCAAAATACAAGTTTAAATCTAAATTCATACAACAACAGGTAATTCAAATCAAATCAACAGCGATCCCCCGAATACATACAACCTCAGGGCATCCCCTGGATCAATACATAGTAATATAATAACTGGGACTCAAGGAAATGGGGATCGACCAGCTGAAGATCTAGTCTGTCCAGCTTGGTTACCTGAAGATCCTGCAACTGGGCAACACAGACCCAAACAACAAAAGCAGGAAAAGAAAATACGAGGTCAAGCCTCAGTACGAAGAGCTATCTAAAACAGCAAATCATGCAACATGCTATATCTCAAATTATGAAATGCATGAGGCTGTCAAAGGAATCGGTCAACAAGGCCTGCTAATCAGCTGGCAGTACATCTCAATTGAGCCTCTATACCCGCACAGTGTATCAACCGGGGAAATCATCGATCCGTGATCTTCAGGCCCGTCAGCCATCACAGCTCGGTGGTATTCAGACACAACCAATCGGTCGGTCACCACTCCGATGATAGTGTTGGACCTTTTAGGCACGACACATCTGTCTGCCGGTCACAACGTGGCTCTATCTCAGGTCATAAATCAATCTCTGGCTCAATATGCATGCATGAATGCCATTCAATAATCAATTCTCAATGCATACAATATCAATACGTGAAAACAGAACATCAATAAACCACAAAAGGTAACATCTGTTCACGTAAACACAACATCATCTCACACAGATCTCAATAACAAGAAATATAGGCATGATCATGCTCATAGCTGTTTACAGCAGCTCAACTCGTACCTTCAATTCTCAAGTTCTCCTCAACAGATGTCACCAGGCACGGCAGCTTCAGCTTACACAACTGCTCCTCACTGGTCATGGCACAACAATACAGCAGGGACTTCCCTATAGCTCAAATCTAGGGCTCGAAAGAGATAAGGAACTGTCGGGTTCAACTTGCGAAAACAGTCAAGCAACACTGTTACTTTGCGATCCTTCACACACGTCGACTCAAGCTTCCCAGCTAGTGTTAATCCAAAGAGCTACTCAAGACGAGCTCAACGCCACCTGTCTCGCTCCAAACAACGGCGGAATTTGACGGCAATTAACCGAAAAAGGGTTCGAATGAATAGTATCTATCGAGGGTTTCGAATAAGGAGATAAGAAATATCAGGTTCAAAAATACGCTAAGTGTTGAGCAGCACTTGGTATATAAATCCTCGAATCACTACTGTTCTAAGAAATTCAAATCTTTGCTTAAGCTAAGGCACAAATCCTCTCAAAGCTGATACCAGCTTTCGCTCTCTGCTGAAACGATGCAAGCATTCCAACGCTCTTCCAACTCATATAGCAAACGAAGTCGCGCCAACTTAACAAAACGACGTAGCATAGGGACACGTCACCTCGCTACCAACGGCTGATCAACAAACCAGCAGCTGAATAAAACAACGCATCAGATTCCTCAACAGTAGATGTCTAACGCGACCAAAAGCTGACGCTAAACGTTACACCCAAAACGTTGTCGTTCCAACTTATCAAAACGACGTAGTTTCGATACCCGCTAAGAAACACGCTAGCGAAACCAACAGTTGGTTCCTGTTCACAAAACGTCGTCGCTTCAGAGTACCTTAGCACTCTCTGCTGACCATCGCCTCCTGCTCAGATAAAGGGTAATCACCAGTGACTGCTGACGCCGCGGCAGGATCGACTAAAATACCAACGTTTGAAATCCACGCAGCATTGCTGGTGCTTCCTACCAAAACGCAACGTCTGAAATACCAACAGCTGACGCGATCGCTCATCGATGATGCAAAACCCGAACAGATATCTCTCCCGTGACATCTGAACTCCAAATTCGATGCTGATCTCACCCGAGAACCAGCAACTCACCGCTGATCAACTCGAACCAAATCTGAACACCCAGAAATCACAATTCCGTGACAATGTTAATCCAAAAGCTGATTAGCCATTAAATCATACTTAACAGAATTTCTAGTCCTCATAGTATTGAACCAGGGGATGCTCTGTGTGATTATGTATTTGGGGATCTGTATTTTATTTTACCTGTGTTGGTTGTTGTTGTTGTTGGATTTTGAGTCTAAATCCATATTTTGAGTATGTTGTATTTTTAAGAGTTGTTGTTAGTTCAGGCCCAAGACGAAAATTTTTAGCCCGTATTTCTATGCTTCCGTGTGATAAAGATTAGTTGTGTAATTAATCTGTGATTAGTGCATCGGGCCTGACATTTTGGTAGTAGAGCTTAAACTGGGATAAGCTCGATTTCTTTTCCATCACACTTGAGTCTAGGTAGAGTTTGAGTTTTACTTGTGATTCACTCTGTGATTATGCTGCTTGCTTCTGTGTATTCTCTGTTCTTGCTTCTTACCTCTGAGTTTTGGTAGATTCCGTCGAGGAGAGGTAGGAGTAGAATCACTAGACAGGTTGATGGGGAGTCTAGAGCCCCGGGTAGCGATGAGGATGTTGAGCAGCAGAGTGTGCCTTTGTGTCGTTGAGCTAGATAGACAGAGGTTGAGGTGGAAGATGTGACTAGACAGATTGGTGATATGGAGCTAGTTCTGGATAGATTCCAGAAGATGAATCCCCCTACGTTCATTGGCACTGAGAGTGGTCTGATGGCTAAAGGCTGGTTGGAGCATATGGAGGAATTGTTTGACACAGTGGAGTACTCTCAGAAGAGAAGACTGAAGTTGGCTGTTTTGCAGTCGAGGGATCATGCTCAACGCTGGTGGAAAGGTACTTCTCGAGTCATGAGAGAGAGTGGTGCCTTGATTTCTTGGGAGAGCTTCTGTGCAGCTTTTCGACAGGAGTATACCCCTGAGTCGTACTACAATGACCGTGAGCGGGAGTTCGATAATCTGAAGCAAGGGAAATTGAGGGTGGCTGAGTATGCTAGACAGTTTTCTTCACTTCTGTCGTATGTTCCCATGTTGCTAACCAGGAGAGGACAAAGAGGAACAAGTTTCTGAGAGGGTTGAGGCCCGATTTGTTCCGTATGGTGTTGGATGGTTCTCCTGTGACTTATGTCGAGGCAGTGGATAGGGTGGTGGACATTAAGGAGAGTCTGTTGGAAGTGCAGAATCAGGTTCAGCCGACAGCTGGACGCATCTTTCAACCTATGCTATAGGTGACGCAACCATTTTAGCCTCCTCAGACGTCGCAGTAGTCTAATCGCCAGAGGTTCAAGCCTCATGGGAAGCAATTTAAGAGACGGTCGAATTCGAGTTCTTCTGGTCTGTTAGCTATGGTGGTAGTAGCTCTGGAGGAGTATCGTGTGGACAGTGCGGAGGTCATCACATGACTTCTCAGTGTCGTGGATTTCATGGTCACTGTTACAAGTGTGGGCAAACCGGGCATCTGGCTAGAGTGTGTCCGTCGACGAGGGAACAACCCTCTAATCAGTCACAACAAGGTTCAGCTGGTGGTTCTTTGCAGAGACCGCAACCTTTTGATCAGTCCCAATGATCAGGATTCCAACCACGAGAACCGTCTAGGTTCGGAGGATCTTCTAGACCTCAGTTTCCGGGACCACAGCAAGCTCAGGTGAATGCCTCGACGAGAGAGCAAGCTGATGATATGCCTGGAGGATTTATTGCAGGTACTTGTGCTATCTTTGATTTTCCTTCATGAGTTTTGTTTGATACTGGAGCATCACACTCTTTTATATCTGATTTATTTGTGGAGCATCACACTCTTTTATATCTGATATATTTGTGCATGAGTGTGAGTTGAGCTCTACCCCACTGTGTGATGTTGTATCTGTTTCTACTCCTGCTGGCGTGTGGTTGATGTCCCGTGAAGTGGTTTTGGATTGTGTGATTAGATTTGATGAGAATGTGTTGGTGTCTAACCTGATTGCCTTGGAGATTAGAGATTTTGATTGTATCTTGGGAATGGACGTGTTGTCCAGTTATAGAGCGACTGTAGATTGTTTCCATGGTGTAGTGAGGTTTAGAACTCAATGCGAGGAAAAGTGGGATTTCTATGGTGATGATTCGCGATCTAAGATTCCACTAGTGTCTGTGAAACGAACCGTACTCTAGAAATTTTTTTTTAAAACATGTGCGAAAAACATAAACTTAAAGTATGACTTGTTCCTTTCTAAAACCTTGATAAATCATTTTCTCAAAAATACTTTTAAAAATAAATAAAGAAATATTAAAACGTTAAAACGTCCAACATAATAAAATCACTGAGTAAAATACTGAATGTAAACATGTTTAAAACCCAATAACTAGAACTGTATCATGGCAGAACTGAAACATAAAGGCGGTCACGGGGTACTGCTACAGCAGGCGCTCAGAGGTCCTCATCGCCAGTCGGAATATACTCATCGGTAGGATCATCACCTGCACCATTTAAACCAAGTGATCCTAGAGGCTCAGCATGCTCTATCGTAATACATAACAAAGTACATACTAATAAAATCGCATGCAAGCACATACTTGTAATTAAAATAACGTTAAAGCGTGAATGCGTGCATGGTCTTAAAACATTTCTTCATACATTTCATATCATAACATATCATAGAACATATAAGGCATGGCATAACGTCACCTGAAAAACGTATGAGTCGTATCAGTGAATGTGAGCGGGCGTATGACTGATCAGTCGTAATAACCAACGTACGTGGCGGTATGGTCACCCCGATATCACAAGAGGATCCCTATATGTCACACCTCCTATAAACTGCCACTTCACCCCGATGTCACACGAGGATCCATAGGCCTTATAATCATACCTAAAAACAGAGGATCCCCGGGTCCGGCTACCCAGCTAACTCCCATCATAAAACTTTGCCACATCACTTCAATCCCTCGGGTTTTAACTTAAAAAGAGACATGCCTGATCGTTTCATAAAATCTCATGATGCGTGCATTTCTTAAAATCATACAATTTAAAAGCTTAGCCCGGTAATGTATAATTAATTCTTTCCTTTAAAACATTTACGTACGTAGCATACTAAATATATGATTAATTATACATTTACGGGCTTCTACATTTTTCTACTTCGGTCGAGGATTGATTCCGGGCCTGGCTCTCCACTTCTAGACTAACCATCGCTCTAAACTTAGCCGATGAAACGAATGCTCACCACTTTTCCCATTTTTGCCTAATTTCTTTAAATTTTCGATTTCTTAAAATCAAGGCTAAAGGGACTAAAAATCAATTTTGACTTCTAAAAATCAATTTGGGACTTATTAAAATCGATTTTGACTTTTAAAATCAATTTTGACCTCGAAAGCCGATTTTGATTAAAAGACCGATTTTGACCAAATTAAATCCCAAAAGTCGATTTTAACTCCAATAAAATACCAAAGGCCCTAATTTTGACTAAAATCTTAAAATTAAACATAACTTAAATCATTTAAAAGGTTCGACTCAATTTTTGACCTTCTGGCTAATTTCTTTAAATTTGGACCTTTGACACATTAATTAAAATAACAGGTCTATAATCAAAATAACTTGACCCCATTTTAAAATATTTGACTCGAGACTCGATGAACCGATCCGGTCCAACCGAACCAGCCAAAACCGGTTCAGTCAGACCGAACCATAGCAATTTAAACCCTAAACCGAAAATCACACACACACGCAAGCGCGCAGCCGCAACCAGCCGCCGACCTGAACCACCATTAGACCACTAAGGACCACCCCCAAGCCCCTAGAACACTCCTGGACCGAAGCTTCAAAGAATTGGATCGAAAAATCATGTTAGAAAATGGAGTGCATGCATGATCCGAAAATAAACAACATAGATCTCAATTTTTCGCATCCAAAACAGGTCATACATCATTAAAAACGAGTCTAATACAGTTTAAATGGTGAGAAAAGAAATTGATATCACATGCCTGGTTTGTGGAAGATGAATATTTGCGAGGTACGGATGTTGTAGACGTGAGATCGGGGCGTCACCGGCTTTGGATCACCAACTTCTTCAATGGATGAAATTTTCAAATTTTTTGTGTGCTTGTGAGGAGGAGGGGGACGGCTGTGAGTGATGAGGAGGCTAGGTCAAGTGCAAGAATGTGAGTTATGAAAATAATGTGTGCCAATATTGACCCCTATGGGTTTAATTAAGAAATATACAAGCTTGCCCCTCAAGTTAAATCAAAAAGGTGCTTAAACTCATAGTTGGGCTTTAATGGTTACATAATTTCGAAATCTAGGCCTCCTCATAATTTAAAATGTCCAAAAACTCAATATATCAGCCCGTATAGGCGAAAAACGGGTTCCCCTCCAAAATAATTATAAAAATCCTAATTTTCAAAAATAGTTGCTTAAAATAAAATAATTTCATTCTTAAATCCCATAACTTAAAATTCTCAAAATCTTTTTCATTCCGGTCGACCCTAATCTCGTCCACGCGTCCATAGCTCGAGCAGGCTGAAAAATAACACATGCATACCATGCAGAATAAAATCATAAATAAATCACATAAAATGGCATGTAATCATATAAAAATATTTTTCCCCTAGTCATGCACTCATTTCTACGTAGTCAGGAAATTCTAGGCGTTACAACTCTCCCCCCATTATAGAAATTCGTCCCCAAAATTGAGTACGTACCGAATAACTCCGCGTAGCACGTCCGCATATCGGCCTCAGTCTCCCAGGTAGCTTCATCCTCCGAGTGATTCTGCCACCGGACCTTGACCATCGAAATATTCCGCACTCTCAGCCTACGCTCCTCCCTAGCTAGAATCTGCACAGGTCGCTCCTCAAACGATAAATCTGGTGCCAACTGGAGCGGCTCAAAATCCAACACATGAGACGGGTTCGGAATGTACTTCCGCAGCATCGATATATGGAAGACATTATGCACTGCCGACAACTGGGTGGTAACGCTACTCGATAAGCCAAGTACCCAACCCTCTACAAAATCTTGAATGGCCCAATAAACCTAGGGCTAAGCTTGCCCCTCTGACCAAAGCGCATCACGCCCTTCATGGGCGATATCCTCACAAATACATGATCTCCAATAGCCAGCTCCAGATCTCGTCGTCTCTGATCGGAATAACTCTTCTGACGACTCTGGGCTGTCCTCATCCTATCCCGTATCCTCGTCACAACCTCTGCTGTCTGCTGCACTAACTCCGGACCAGTAATCACTCTCTCGCCAACCTCGTCCCAGTGTACGGGAGATATGCATCTCCTCCCGTACAGCGCCTCTTACGGAGCCATCCCTAACGATGCCTGAAAGCTGTTGTTGTACGAGAACTCTACCAGCGGCAACCTCGAGTCCCACGTACCCTGGAAATCTATCACACAAGCTCTCAGTAAATCCTCCAAAACCTGAATGACCCTCTTTGACTGTCCGTCGGTCTGCGGATGAAATGCTGTACTGAACGATACTCTCGTCCCCAAGGCGGCATGTAAGCTCCACCAGAACGCAGATGTGAATCTAGTGTCTCTGTCCGACACTATCAAGACTGGTATGCCATGAAGTCTGACCACCTCTCGGATATAAAGCTCTGCGTACTGCGTCAGGGTGAAAGTAGTCTTCACCGGTAAGAAATGCACTGACTTGGTGAGTTTGTCCACAATCACCCATATAGTCGTGTACCCTCTGGGGCTCCTGGGAAATCCAACCACAAAATCCATCGTGATATGCTCCCACTTCCACTCAGGAATGGGAAGTGGCTGCAACAACCCTTCCGGTCGCTGATGCTCCGCCTTGACCTGCTGACAAGTCAAGCACTCAGACACGAATCTCCCTATGTCTTTCTTCATCCCTGGCCACCAATACAAGGTCTGCAAATCTCTGTACATCTTCGTACTCCCTGGATGGATGGAGTACGTCAATGCATGAGCCTCAGCTAAGATCTCAGCTCTCAACTGTCCAGTGTTCGGCACCCACATACGGCCTCTAAAACGGACTATCCCATCCTCAACAGTATACAGACCTAGTCCTCTGTCCTCATCACGCTGCCTCCACTACTGTAACTGCTCATCGGAGGCCTGCCCCTCTCTGATCCTCTCTCGAAGAGTCGGCTGAATAGTGAATGCTGCTAAACTCGGCGCACAACCTCTTGAATAAAGCTCTAGACCAAACCTCTCTATCTCAGTCCGTATTGGACTCTCAACTGACAAACAAGCCACCACTGCAGTCTTCCGGCTCAAAGCGTCTGCCACTACATTAGCCTTACCCGGATGGTAGCTAATGTCACAGTCATAATCCTTCACCAACTCTAACCATCTGCGCTGCCTCATGTTCAGCTCCTTTTGGGTGAAGAAGTACTTGAGGCTCTTGTGGTCAGTGAATATCTGACACTTCTCGCCTTACAAATAGTGCCTCCAAATATTCAGCGCAAACACCATTGCTGCAAGTTCCAAATCGTGCATCGGATAGTTCTGCTCATAACTCTTCAGCTGCCTTGACGCATACGCAATAACCTTACCACCCTGCATCAGAACTGCACCCAAACCTCTCAAAGACGCATATGTGTAAACCACAAACTCCTCGTGGTCCATTGGCATAGCTAACACTGGTGCTGAAGTAAGGGCCTCCTTCAGCTGATCAAGGCTCCTCTAACACTCGGGACTCCACACGTACTTCGCATTCTTTCCGGTCAAGGCTGTCAAGGGCACTGAAATCGAAGAGAAGCCCTTGATAAATTTGCGATAATAACCTACCAAGCCCAAGAAACTACGAATCTCCGCTGCATTCCTCGGAATCTCCAAGTTCTGCACTGCCTCCACCTTTGATGGGTCCACAGAAATCCCATCTCTCGATACAATATGCCCTAAGAAAGCCACCTGCTCCAGCCAAAACTCGCACTTGCTGAACTGGGCATACAATCTATGCTCCCTCAAAGTCTGCAAAGCCGTCTGCAAGTGCTGTCTGTGCTCCTCCAAGCTCCTCGAATAGATCAAAATATCGTCGATGAACACAATGATGAACTGATCCAGATACTGTCGGAATATCCTGTTCATCAGATCCATGAAAATCGCTGGGGTATTCGTCAGGCCAAACGGCATCACCAAAAACTTGTAGTGGCCGTAGCGTGTCCTAAAAGTAGTCTTGGACACGTCCTCCTCTCGAACTCTCAGCTGATGGTATCCAGATCTCAGATCAATCTTCAAGAACACCGAAGCTCCCTACAACCGATCGAACAAATCCTCAATCCTCGGGAGTGGATACTTATTCTTCACTGTG
>KV005059.1:85515-97025 GCA_001598015.1 Dorcoceras hygrometricum
TGTCGTGGACCACACAGGGCGCACGATCGAGGGGAAGAGTGCTGCTTTCCCACGGCTTCCTGCACCGCTCGACCAAGTGAACCAGTCCGGTTCAGCCCTTCCTAGCCATCTAATCACCACCTATGAACCACCATTAGACCACTAAGGACCACCCCCAAGCCCCTAGAACACTCCTGGACCGAAGCTTCAAAGAATTGGATCAAAAAATCATGTTAGAAAATGGGGTGCATGCATGATCCGAAAATAAGCAACATAGATCTAAATGATTCGCATCCAAAACAGGTCATACATCATTAAAAATGAGTCTAATACAGTTTAAATGGTGAGAAAAAAAAGTTGATATCACATGCCTGGTTTGTGGAAGATGAATATTTGCGAGGTACGGACGTTGTAGACGTGAGATCGGGGCTCCACCGACTTTGGATCACCAACTTCTTCAATGGCTGAAAGTTTCGAATTTTTTGTGTGCTTGTGAGGATGAGGGGGGGACTGTGAGTGATGAGGAGGCTAGGTCAAGTGCAAGAATGTGAGTTATGAAAATAATGTGTGCCAAAATTGACCCCTATCGGTTTAATTAAGAAATATACAAGCTTGCCCCTCTAGTTAAATTAAAAAGGTGCTTAAAACTCATAGTTGGGCTTTAATGGTTACATAATTTCGAAATCTAGGCCTCCTCATAATTTAAAATGCCCAAAAACTCAATATACCAGCCCGTATAGGCGAAAAACGGCTTCCCCTCCAAAATAATTATAAAAATCCTAATTTTAAAAAAAAGTTCCTTAAAATAAAATAATTTCATTCTTAAAATCCCATAACTTAAAAATATCAAAATCGTTTTCATTTCAGTCGACCCTAATCCGTCAACGCGTCCGTAGCTCAAGCAGGCTGAAAAATAACACATGCATACCATGCAGCAAAAAATCATAAATAAATCACATAAATGGCATGTAATCATCTAAAAATATTTTCCCCCTAGTCATGCACTCATTTCTACATAGTCAGAAAATTCTAGGCGTTACAGTCTGCCATGGAGATGTTTAGCTTGTTGTCGCTAGAGAACTCTAGGTTTATGATCTATGCTCTTGATGTTTCCCAAGAATCACGGATTGAGTTGAGTGATGTCCCGATTGCTCGAGAGTTCCCAGATGTGTTTCCGGATGAGTTTCTTGGATTCCCTTCGAGACGAGAGATTGACTTCAGCATAGATCTGGTGCCAGGGACAGCCCCGATTTCTTGAGTCCCTTACCGACTGGCGCCAACTGAGTTGAAGGAGCTCAAGGATCAGTTGCGTGATCTTTTGGAGAAGGGATTCATTAGGCCGAGTATGTCGCCTTGGGGAGCTCCGATTCTCTCCGTGAAGAAGAAGGATGAGTCTATGAGGATGTGAGTGGATTTTTGTCCGCAGCTGAATAAAGAGACGATTCAGAACAAGTATCCTTTGCCGATGATTGATGATATGTTTGATCAACTGTAGGGATCGGCAGTGTACTCTAAAATTGACCTGCGATCTGGTTATCATAAGTTGCGGATTAGAGACGTTGATGTGACGAAGACGGCGTTCAGGACTAGATACAGGCATTATGAGTTTCTGGTAATGCCATTTGGGTTGACGAATGCTCCTGCTGTCTTCATGGATTTAATGAATCGCGTCTTTAGTGAGTACATCGATCATTTTGTGATTGTTTCATAGATGAAATCTTGGTTTATTCGAGGAACTTCAGAGAGCATAAGGAACACTTGAGGTTGGTGTTGCAGAAACTGAGAGATCGCAGCTTTATGCGAAGTTCAGTAAGTGTGAATTCTAGTTGGATAAGGTAATCTTTTTGGATTATGTCATATCTGCAGAGGGTATTTCCATGGATCCTAGTAAGGTCAAAGCAGTTCTTAACTAGGAGCGACCTAGGAATGTTTCTGAGTTCCGTAGTTTCTTAGGTTTGTATGGTTATTACAGACGTTTCATTGAGGGTTTTTCTTCAATAGCCAAACCGATGACGCAGTTGACCCAAAAGGATAGAAGATTTCTGTGGATAGATGAATGTGAGTCGAGTTTCTAGCTGCTTAAGGAGAAGTTGACTACTGCTCCTGTGTTGGCTTTACCTTCGGCTTCTGGAGGTTTTGTGGTTTGTTCTGATGCTTCTCTAAATGGTTGGGCTGTGTATTGATGTAGAACGGGCGAGTGATAGCTTATGCGTCTCGACAGTTGAAACCCCATGAGACGAGATACCCCGTTCATGATTTGGAACTGGCTGCTATCGTTTTTTCCTTGAAGATTTGGCGTCATTACTTGTATGGTGAGCAGTTTGTGGTGTACACGGACCACAAGAGTTTGAAGTATATCTTCACTCAGTCAGATCTGATTATGAGGCAACGTCGTTGGATGGAGTTGCTCAAGGATTTTGACTGTGAGATTCAGTATCAGCCTGGGCGGATGAACTTAGTGGCGGATGCTTTGAGTAGGAAAACCCAGCCTGCGATGTTGACATCGTTGAGTATATCCAAAGTCCATGAGCATTTAGGGCTTTCTGGATGTCGTTTTCACCCAGATGATAAGTACTTATTGGTTTATTCTTTTCAGGTGGAACCACAGATTGTTGTAGACATTAGAGCAGCACAGAGAACTGACCCGTATATTCATGAGTTGAAGATTAAGGCCTAGAATGGTCAGTCGGAAGATTTTGCTGTTGCTTCTGATGGATGCTTGAGATTTCGTGGTAGATTTGTTGTTCCTAATTTGATTGATTTGATGGAAATCATCTTGAACGAGGCCCATTGTAGTTGTTACAGTGTGCATCTGGGTGAGAAGAAGATGTATCATGCCTTGAAGTCTCACTACTGGTGGGAAGGTATGAGGAATGACATCTCGGGATTTGTAGCACGATGTCTGAACTGTCAATAGGCCAAGGTCGAGAGAATGAGACCTGGTGGATTGTTGCAGGGTTTAGAAGTGCCTCAATGGAATTGGGAGCACGTGGCCATGGATTTTGTGACTCACTTTCCTTGTTCGAATAGGGGATGCGATGCGATTTGGGTTGTGATTGACAGGCTTTCAAAGTCAGCCCATTTTATTCCCTATGATGTGGGGTGTTCCATGAAGAAGATGGCGAGACTATACGTTGATCATGTGATTAGATTGCATGGAGTGCCGGTTTCGATAGTGTCTGATAGAGATCAAAATTTACTTCCCGATTTTGGAAGCGCTTGCAAGCAGCGTGGGTTCGAGATTGGCTATGAGTACAGCTTATCATCCTCAGACAGACGGTCAATCCGAGAGGACCATACAGACTTTGGAGGATATGCTACGAGCAATAGTGATGGATTTCAGTGGTAGCTGGCAGTATTCTTTATCCCTGATAGAGTTTTCGTATAATAATAGCTACCAAGTGACTATCGGGATGGCCCCATTCGAAGCTTTGTATGGCCGGAAGTGTAGATCACCAATTTGTTGGTAAGAAGTTGGTGAAAGACAGCTATCTACACCTGAATTTCTGCAGCATATGAAAGATCAGGTCGAGTTGATTCGGAGTAGAGTGAAGGCTGCACAAGATCGTCAAGCCAGCTATGCTAAAAAGAGGCGTAGGCCTTTGGAATTTCATGTTGGCGATCGAGTGTTTCTGAAGGTTTCTCCTTTCAAGAGCGTGATGAGATTTAGATTTAAGGATAAGTTAACTCCTAGATTCGTTGGTCCATTCGAGATTGTTAAGAGGATTGGATCCTTGGCGTACATATTGCGATTACCTGCTGAGTTAGCAATGATATATGATGTGTTTCATGTGTCTATGTTGAGGAAATACGAGCCGGATCTGTCCCATGTGCTAAGGACTGATGAAGTAGAGCTGGATCAGACCCTGAGTTATGTTGAATATTGTGGCACCCTAGTCCACTATTTCATAAAATACCGCACGGAGAAAAAGTGTGCAAGTTTTTTTTTTTAGGGACGGTTCCAAAGAGATAACCAGCGCAAAGACATGCCGATACAAGACATGAGATTCAGTTATGATAATATGTATATCAAACAGATTGCTGGTGAATCAATTCAGAAAGGAATGAACTGGACTACGAAAATGTCAAAGGAATTATTAAAATAGATAAATGAAAATCGATCTAAATACAATCGAAAAGGGGAAATTAGACTGATACAATTTCATTCACAAAATCACAGTCTACAACCGCAAGGAAACGCTAGGTCCACAATAAACAACTCCCCAAATCTGCATCAGCTCTCATCTTCCAGCTTGCCCCGAACAGCTATACCTGTACCCAAGAAAGCTAGTGAGCCTAAGGGCTCAACAAGTAGATCTGGTAATAACAAAGGCATACGGCACAGGCAGAAATAACTTTAATTGAAATCTGAAAGCTGCAAACAGATATGTTCCAAAACCAAACAAACGAATAAGCTAGAACTGGAAGCTGGAAAACTGAGATAAAAATACTGATCTTGTTAAATGCACTTAAAAGAATTTTAAACATAAACTGGGCATGCGTAAAAGCACAACAACATTTTAAACATAAGCTCTTTCGTAAAAATTAGCTATGGGAGAAAATCAGATCCCATCATTATTTTCTTGATTCATGACTTATGGCTCAGAAATTCTACATTAGGCCCTTTTTTGCACTTAATCACATGACTACTGAATTCAGTATCTAGCATATAGCTCAATATCAAGGGGCAATCTCCATCCGGACAACTGCTCACCTTAATCATATGAAAGGGCATCTGACACACAGTCAGCTGCTCACCTTTCCATATGAAACGGCATCTGACACTCAGTCAGCTTCTCACCTTTCTCATATCGACCGTCTGTTATCTTCGCCATAATTCTTAGAATCTGAATATTTTGCTGCTAAAAAATGCTCTTTAAACTACTTTTTCTTGTATCTGAATCATCTCGCAGAAAACAACCATGGTTCGCTACTTTAAAACTATTTTGACATTTAAAAGCTTACTGGGCTTACAACGGAACTCAAACTAAGAAACTTAGAACAACGCAGGCTATAGGAACAAAGAACATATAGCCGAACACTAAACTGAGGAACAATGACATAAGATCTGATATAATCGGAAACGGATTCGTATTATAACTTTGAAAGAAAAGAATTAAGCTTAGAATTAAGGAATTCGTCCAGAATGGACTAAGCTGGATTCAATCTCAGAGACATATCATAAGCTTAATTATAGGAAATCAGATCTCTCTGGACGGACAGATCTCTCACAAGAAATAGATCTCTCGGGAAAAACAGACTTCTCGAGAAAACATCGAGAAACAGATCTCTTGGAGAAAACAGATTTCATGAAGGAAAACAGATTTCATGAAGGAAAACAGAACTCTCGAGAGAAACAGACTTCTCTGGAAACAAATAGAAGTCACTGGAGACAGACCTCTCGAGGAAAAACAGACTTCTCGGGAAAAACGGACTTCTCGGGGAAATAGGTCTCTCGCAAAATGAACAGTAGAATGCTTATATAAGATCTCTCTCGGGTAATGAGCAAAGCTGCCAACAGATCTCTCTGGGGAATGAACAAAGCTGTCAACAGATATCTCTCGAAGAACAAAGGTTGCTGTCAACAGATATCTCTGGGGAAACACGAACAAAACTTTCTACAGATATCTCTGGGAAAGGAACAGTAGGTTGCTGTCAACAGATACCTCTTCGGAAAATCGAACAGGAAGTTACTGTTAACAGATCTGTCGGGACAAAATCACGAAACACTGCTTCGACTCGGACAGATTCTAAACAAACTAGCTTCGCTTATCAAATCAGGACTTGCTCCCGATCGAACCAGCGTCACTTATCCGTTTAAATTCAATGTCCAGGTCTTCACAGTACTTTAGGAAAACAAGAACTTCTTTTGGCTTTCTTCCCCGAACTCTGTACATCCCAGTAGTTTTGAAAGAAACAACAACAGCTCTGTAAACTCAAATATCTCTAAAAACTGAACTTTCTGCCATTTTAAAAGAACAGAGCACTATCTGCGAACCCATAATTTTACAAAAACCTTTTTGAAAAGAAACAAGCTCAGTTAAACGGAAACCATAATTACACAGGCAAACATTCAACTGGAAGGAACAATATTATGCTATCATGGGCACGTCAAAGAACAGAACTATCTTGCCTGGAAGACGAACAACGGCGTGAACGGACACCCTGGTTGGAACTTCCCACGAGCACTTTGAAGCTTCTTAGAAAATTTGCAGAGAAAGTTACGTTTTATGGCTACTCAATGCTGAGGGTTTTACCCATTTAAAATAGCTCAATTATTGAAGTATGGGCGAAAGAACGTACACAGTAAAGAAATGATTGTGTTTGAAATCATTTGGTTTGAAAAGCGGTCGCCCATTTCTTTTTATTTTAAAAGAGATATTTTAATCTTAAACATTTTCTTTAAAAAGAAAAATTTAAATTAACACATTGAATTAACTATTTAAAGCCCTTTTTAAAACTCGAATCGTGCTCGTGTCCCTTCCGGAATACTCTGTGAACCGCGTTCTTAATCGAAACTCAAAATCATCACAGATGCAAATTGAAGTGCTGAAGATGCTGAATAATAGCAATCTAACCCCTATGGGAAAGAAAATGAATAATATGTGGACATACGGATTTTTGGGGCATTACAATCTACCCTCCTTAAATAAATTTCGTCCTCGAAATTTGCTTACAAAAATAGCTTAGGGTAGGGATTAAACATGTCTGCCTTAGCTTACGCTTCTTATCACTAACACTAGCTCAGATCCCAAAGCCCAGTTAACAATCAGAGATCTACTAGTACTTACACTTCTTAGTCAAGGACGTTAGTTGGTCTGCTGCTATGGATCTACCTCTGCTGAATCGACGATATCAAAATTAAAAAATTCTTAAGGACTATTGACCTCAACAACGCTCTCGGGCACGGTCAGCTCTGAACTATTCTGAGTTAAATTGTAAACTGCCAAAGGATTTATGGGGCCTTGCCAGAAATTTACCTCAACCAGAAATTACACTTATTGGACTACCAAAAGGTCTTTCTTATGAAATCTGTCATATGGCCTTAAGCTAACTCAAACGCTTTCTAATTCTTAGGGTACATCATCCCAATACTTGCTGAAAAGTTCTTAAGTTGAAAGGGGGATTCTTTAACCAAAAGATCCTGACTTGCTAATTGGTTACTCTCTAGTCTAGCAAAGAATTAAAAGTCATAATACAATTCTAATCTTACCCGGAATTTCTTTGGTAACCGAAGTCTCCTGATCAGATGCCATAACGCTCTCCTTGCCTGTTGTGTGCTGCTTTAGCTTCGGACAGAAATTAGCAATGTGACCTTGAGTGCCACATCTGTAACGCCCATCCTGTCCAACTCTACACTGACCATAATGATTCTTGCGACAGCTTGGGAAAATCGGTTTGGTGTTCATCCTATGAGTTGGGTTGATTGGCTGGGACAACTGGTCTAGGGACTTCTGCTTCTTAATAATCGAAACCTGACGTTTCCGCTTGCGCCTGAACTCCTTCTGAGGATTCTCCTGACTAGATCCTTGACCCGAACATAGCTCACTCCTCCGACTCGATTGCTCTACTAGGCACTCCAACAGTTGGGCAATCCTAGCCAAGATACGACTATTGTCACCTGAGTCTGCGTCTCCTGACATACCTATAGTCTAAACTTAAGCCCAAATCCACCACATACAACAAGAAAGTATTATGGTAAAGTTTTGATTAAATGTTTACTCTAAACAGCTGAACATAAAACTTACAAACTGGGGAAAGCGGCTGACAAGAAGTGACTCAGACTGGAGGCAAGTGTTTATCTCAAGGACCATTGCTCTGATACCAACTTGTGGCACCCTAGTCCACTATTTCATAAAATACCGCACGGAGAAAAAGTGTGCAAGTTTTTTTTTTAAGGGACGGTTCCAAAGAGATAACCAGCGCAAAGACATGCCGATACAAGGCATGAGATTCAGTTATGATAATATGTATATCAAACAGATTGCTGGTGTGAGGCTCTCTGCTCACAATTAATCCTCTAATCTTAATCAGTGGGTTATTAATTTAAACTAAACAAGTTTAATAAATCTAATCTGGTTCATACATAAGTTACTTAAAAAAAAATTTCAACCAGCAGAAGCAAAAAGGGTTCAGCTTGTATCGAAAATAGTATTCATTTATACGAATGCTTCATGGTCCATAGAGATTACAACCTAAGTTCACTAGTACACGCTTATGTCTTATATACAAAACCAGACTTGAGCAACCTAAGACCAACTGTCCAAATATCTAGACTATCAGCTGGTATTTATTCTTCCTGCTGCTGATCCAGCGTCTAAGTAGTTATCTCTCCCTACCCTTGGTTGCTCCCCACTAGTTCCTTCCTCCTGTTTTCATGCACACATACAAAACAAAACAACAGCCGGATAAACTCCGGTGAGAATCATCTCAGTATAATCAGCAGGTATAATAATAACAGTAAAATACACAATAGTTTATCAACTGTAAAACAAATGCAATGTAATGAAATGATTCTAGTTCTCTTCTTCGATCTCAGAATTGATTCCATATCAGTTCGACGCCATCAAGATTCGTATCCGATCTTGAAATGAATATTCATCTATCGAAACCATCTCCGGCTTCGAAAATCAGGCCAACTCAGTCCTGGGCATTAGAATCAATTCAATTCTTCTTCAGTATGCAAACTCATGCAAATATAAAAGATCCACTACATGTGATGGATCGACACATACACAACTCAAGTTCTAAATCAAGAACAATAATCAAACATATGTGATTTCAGCGGAATACTCAAGAAATATCATTCCTGAGTAATCTAATCCTGACTCTTCTGTCAGATTATACCTTCGTTCCTCTGTTTTCAAAATGCTTCAGTTAATGTTCTTACGCTCTGTTCCTCATTTCCTGAGATACTTGCAGAATCAAAGTCCGATAGTTGTAGTCAAGATGTTCTCAGCATTTCGAATTCACTCTTATTTATAGACAACGATCTCTGTATTTCTGCAGCATTTCCAACGTGTTCAATTCGAGTTCCACGTGTCATGCTGTGTATTCAAATAGGATATACTCCACCGCTTCGAAAGTGGATAACGGTAAATAGATTCCTCAACTGCTGTTGATCTTCCTCAGTTGCTGTTCGAATATCATTCTCTTGTTCTTCAGTAAAAGCAACAACCAGCAGTAACAACCAGTCGCAATAAGAATTCAGTCGCAACACTTAGAAATTCAAAACGATGTCGTTATAATTAATCTCAACGACGTCGTAACGTGTCCTCAGCTGGTATTACTTCGATTAAACGAAACCAGCAGTTGGTGGCTCTAATAATCCAACGACTGATTCCGCAACATTATTCGAAACGGCATCGTATCAAGATTTCCTGTTTTATAATCAAAACGGTGTCGCATTGTTCCCTCGACTGAGTAACCAGCAGATACAACAATCCATCGACTGATCACTAATGCATACAAAACAACATCGTGGCGAGATTCCTGTTTATAAGTCAAAACGATGTCGCATTGCTCTCTCAGCTGGACCCATTCTCACCTCGACTGGTTTGCGTTTATTACCAAAACGACGACGTCGCACCTACGTCATCATCAACCAGCCGATACATCAATAACCAGCAGGTACATAAACCAGCAGATGCGTAAGGAACTCTTGCTGCTGATTCCTCGTGTAGTAACCAACACGTGGCGCTTTCTCATTGACCCTTGTATTCGCGCGTCTGCTTCCAACTGTAACCAATACTAACGCTTCAACTGAATTTCAAAATCCAACCAGTCACGAGCTACAGTAACCTGTTGCTGATTTTATCAAATCGCTTCGCCGGGTTACTTCATCTGGTTCCCACACTTAGCGCGATTAACAATACACAGCTCCTTAATCACCCAACACTTCCAGAAGAATCCGAGCTCATAATCACGCTTCATCAATTCTTAAATGTCGGAATGCTAAACTAATCCTCTTCTTAATGATTTCGGGCATTACATTTCTCCCCCTCTAAGATTCGAGTTCGTCTTCGAACTCATCAGAAGTCGCTATATGTACATGGAACATAAGGAGAAAATTGATTCTGAACAAGAGCTAACCTTATTGGAAGAGATAAGGAAATCGTTGTTTCATATCATCTTCCACCTCCCACATTGCTTCTTCAACGCCATGTCGATTCCATTGAATCTTCACCAATGGAGTAACCTTCGTTCAAAGTTGTTTTTCTTTCCGATCAAGAATCTGAATTGGTTTTTCAAAATAACTTAGAGTTTCATCCAACTCAGCTTCTTCAGCAGGAATAATATGAGAAGCATCAGGGATATACTTTCTCAACATAGATACATGAAAAACGTCATGTATACCCGAAAGAGATGGAGGTAATGCCAGTCGATACGCAAGATCACCTATCTTCTCCAAAATTTCATAAGGACCAATGAATCTAGGAGACAATTTTCCTCGTTTGCCAAATCTTATCGTGCCTCTAAACGGAGAAATTTTCAAAAATACTTTGTCCCCTGTTTCAAAACTCAAAGACCTACGCCTGGTATTCGCATATTTCGTTTGTCTATGCTGTGCCGTTCTCATTCTCTGCTGAATTAACTTCACTTTTCCAGTCATTTCTCTAATTAAGTCTGGTCCCAATTCAGGTACCTCTGATATATCATCCCAATATAATGGTGAACGACACTTCCTTCCATACAACGCTTCAAACGGAGCCATTCCTACACTGGTTTGGTAGCTGTTGTTGTATGAAAATTCTACCAGCGGTAATGAATCTTGCCATGACATACCAAAATCTAGTACCACCGCTCTAAGCATATCCTCAAGTGTCTGAATTGTTCTTTCAGATTGCCCATCACTTTGAGGATGATAAGCAATGCTTAGATGTAGTTTTGTACCCAGCGCTTGCTGTAAACTACTCCAAAAATGAGAAGTAAATCTGGGATCTCTATCAGAGACAATCGATTTTGGTATTCCATGAAGTCTTACCACTTCTCTAACATAAAGATCTGCCATTTGATCATGTCGATAGGTCATTCGATAAGGAATAAAACACGCAGATTTTGTCAACCTATCGATAATCACCCAAATTGCATCACAACCTCGGGATGATTTTGGCAATTTCGTTACAAAGTCCATGGAAATATGATCCCATTTCCATTCAGGAATTGATAGACTCTGTAATAAACCAGCGGGTTTCTTTCTTTCCGCTTTCACCTGCTGGCAGTTCAAACACTTTGAAACAAATTCAGTCACATCAGCCTTCATTTGTTTCCACCAGTATTGTTTCTTCAAATCGTTATAAATTTTCCTGCCACCAAGGTGAATGCTGAATTTACTTCGATGGGCTTCACTCAAAATCTGGTCTTTCAACTCCTTAATATCTGGAACAACAAGTTTGCTATTCACATACAATACCTCATCAGTACTGATTTGATATTCAGATTGATGTCCAGACTTCACTAGTTCAATCGATTTCTGGATATTCAAATCTCTCTTTTGTGCTTCTTTAATTCGAATCAGCAGTTCAGGTTCA
>KV005059.1:97351-109774 GCA_001598015.1 Dorcoceras hygrometricum
CCAAAAGGCATAACCACGAACTCATAGTGACCGTATCTTGTTCGAAAGGCAGTCTTCGATATGTCTTCATCTCTTACTCGCAATTGATGATATCCCGATCTCAAATCGATCTTTGAATACACTGACGAACCCTGCAACTGATCAAATAAATCATCTATTCATGGCAAAGGATATTTATTCTTTATCGTTGCCTTGTTCAGTTGCCGGTAATCGATACATAGCCTCATTGATCCATCTTTCTTACGTACAAATAATACTGGAGCACCCCAAGGAGAAACACTTGGTCTAATGTATCCCTTGGTGAGAAGATCTTCCAGCTGGTCTTTTAATTCCTTTAACTCAATTGGTGCCATTCGGTATGGTGCTTTGGATATTGGTTGCGTACCTGGCATCAATTCAATGCTGAAGTCTATCTCTCGATATGGAGGTAATCCCGGGATCTCATCAGGAAAAACATCAACAAACTCGCAAACCACTGGTATATCAACTAGATTCGGGCTACTTTTCTTCGTATCTATTGCATAAATAAAAAATCCCTCCGCTCCTTTCTGCAATAAATTATTCATTGTAATAGCAGAGACCAAAGGAATTCTGGCTCGTGATCCCTTACCATATAATTTCCATTCATCAGTTTTCTCTGGTTTGAATCGAACCACCTTCTGAAAACAATCTACTGTTGCTCTATACTTGGTTAGCATATCTATGCCCACGATCAATGAAAATCAGATAATCCGAGCACAACACAATCAATTTCAATTGCGTGACCCTCAAACTGTAACACACAATTTCTAACAGCAGTGATCGATAACATTCCTTTCCCCAGAGGTGAAGAAACCGATACTATTTCAGCTAAGAGTTCAACAGACAACTTATGTGCTACAACAAAACTCTCAGAGATGAAGGTGTGTGATGCACCAGTATCAATTAAGACATAAGCTGGAAATTTGCACAAGTAGCAGTTACCTGCAATAACATCATCTGGGGCTGCCTGTGCTTGCTCCTCGGTTAATGCAAACACTCTTGCTTGTTGCTTAGGAGGTTGGCTCACCGTCTGGCTTCCTCCTTGTCTACTTTGTTGTGGGTGTTGAGGTTGATATGAATGTACAGAGGAAGCTTGCATTTCTGGCATGGTTCTTGATGCTTCCAAATTTTGTGAATTCCCAGAATTACGTTGAGGACATATTCTCGCGAAATGTCCCGGTTGATTGCAAGTACGGCAGAGGCCAGACACTCCTCTACACTGTTCTGTGGCATGTCTCCCTCCACACTTGGTACAATAATCGCCAGCTTGTTGTCCAGTTTTCATTTGTTTAAAATCGCTCGAGCTGGAAGAACTGCTGGTTCCAGATCTTTTAAATTGTTTTCCTTTCCTTTAAAGAAATTTTTCTTTTTCCCACTGCTGCTGCTTCCAGCATCAAAGCGAGGGGGTGGTGGAATCTGTGGGTTCTCTGCTGCTTTGGCTGCTACTGGCACAAATTGTGCTCTTCGCTGCCTTAGTAATCCAGCTTCTGCTCCTTTTGCCCGATTCATCTCATCAGCAAAAGTATTTGGTCTTCCAGTATTTACCAAGGTAAATACATCTGGATTCAATCCATTAATGAATTGATCCGCTTGTGCTTCATCACTCATAGCAACATGTGGCGCAAATTTCAGTAAACTTGTGAACTTGGCAACGTAATCCTCTATATTCAACTGCCCTTGTCGCAAGTTTGCAAATTCCGCTCCTTTATCCTTCCTATAAGAAACTGGGAAGAACCGTTGATAGAAAGCTGTTCGGAATACTGCACACGTAATCACAGTACCCTGATTTTCAAGCGCTTTCTTTGTTGCCACCCACCAGCTTTTCCCAATACCATGCAACTGGTGTATAATCAGTTTCACCCGACGTTCATCAGTGTACTCAAGTGCTTCGAACAACTGCTCAATATCTTCCAACCAATTTTCACAATCAATGGCACTTTCTGTTACTGTCAACGTCGGTGGTTTAAACGACTGGAATCGTTTCAACAAAGTTTCCATTGGAGTAGCAGCTGCATTCAAAACCTCAGTAGAGGTACTACCCTGCTCTGTCTACCGATTCGTAGTTTTTCGAGGAGGCATATCAAGGAATCAAACAGACGTGTTTATCATTTCTCATCAAGCAATAACAAACCAATCTCAGTCCCTCCTCTGATTAGCATATACGAATGTACTGCTGCTCAAGAGATCGAGTTCTGATTCATACTTCACTCGATACATGCTATTAATCACTTCCAAAGCATGTAATTCTCATAATTCTTCGGTATATTATTACCATTTATTCACAAGACTCATGTGATATAAATTCAAAAGCAGTAAGACATATACCACACAAGCATGCAATTAATTTGTTTCTGTAATCTAATCAATCAAGAAGAACTCGATCTACCCCACTCATCTAGTATGTTCATCTAGTAAGTTAATCAAGCTCTGATACCACCTGTTGTGAGGCTCTCTGCTCACAATTAATCCTCTAATCTTAATCAGTGGGTTATTAATTTAAACTAAACAAGTTTAATAAATCTAATCTGGTTCATACATAAGTTACTTAAAAAAAATTTCAACCAGCAGAAGCGTAAACCAGCAGAAGCAAAAAGGGTTCAGCTTGTATCGAAAATAGTATTCATTTATACGAATGCTTCATGGTCCATAGAGATTACAACCTAAGTTCACTAGTACACGCTTATGTCTATATACAAAACCAGACTTGAGCAACCTAAGACCAACTGTCCAAATATCTAGACTATCAGCTGGTATTTATGATTCCTGCTGCTGATCCAGCGTCTAAGTAGTTATCTCTCGCTACCCTTGGTTGCTCCCCACTAGTTCCTTCCTCCTGTTGTCATGCACACATACAAAACAAAACAACAGCCGGATAAACTCCGGTGAGAATCATCTCAGTATAATCAGCAGGTATAATAATAACAGTAGAATACACAATAGTTTATCAACTGTAAAACAAATGCAATGTAATGAAATGATTCTAGTTCTCTTCTTCGATCTCAGAATTGATTCCATATCAGTTCGACGCCATCAAGATTCGTATCCGATCTTGACATGAATATTCATCTATCGAAACCATCTCCGGCTTTGAAAATCAGGCCAACTCAGTCCTGGGCATTAGAATCAATTCAATTCTTCTTCAGTATGCAAACTCATGCAAATATAAAAGATCCACTACCTGTGATGGATCGACACATACACAACTCAAGTTCTAAATCAAGAACAATAATCAAACATGTATGTGATTTCAGCGGAATACTCAAGAAATATCATTCCTGAGTAATCTAATCCTGACTCTTCTGTTAGATTAAACCTTCGTTCCTCTGTTTTCAAAATGCTTCAGTTAATGTTCTTACGCTCTGTTCCTCACTTCTTGAGATACTTGCAGAATCAAAGTCTGATAGCTGTAGTCATGATGTTCTCAGCATTTCGAATTCACTCTTATTTATAGACAACGATCTCTGTATTTCTGCAGCATTTCCAACGTGTTCAATTCGAGTTCCACGTGTCATGCTGAGTATTCAAACAGAATATACTCCCACCGCTTCGAAAGTGGATAACGGTAAACAGATTCCTCAACTGCTGTTGATCTTCCTCAGTTTCTGTTCGAATATCATTATCTTGTTCTTCAGTAAAAGCAACAACCAGCAGTAACAACTAGTCACAACAAGAATTCAGTCGCAACACTTTGAAATTCAAAACGATGTCGTTATAATTAATCTCAACGACGTCGTAACGTGTCCTCAGCTGGTATTACTTCGATTAAACGAAACCAGCAGCTGGTGGCTCTAATAATCCAACGACTGATTTCGCAACATTATTCGAAACGGCATCGTATCAAGATTTCATGTTTTATAATCAAAACGGTGTCGCATTGTTCCCTCGACTGAGTAACCAGCAGATACAACAATCCATCGACTGATCACTAATGCATACAAAACGACATCGTGGCGAGATTCCTGTTTATAAGTCAAAACGATGTCGCATTGCTCTCTCAGCTGGACCCATTCTCACCTCGACTGGTTTGCGTTTATTACCAAAACGACGACGTCGCACCTACGTCATCATCAACCAGCCGATACATCAATAACCAGCAGGTACATAAACCAGCAGATGCGTAAGGAACTCTTGCTGATGATTCCTCGTGTAGTAACCAACACATGGCTCTTTCTCATTGACCCTTGTATTCGCGCGTCTGCTTCCAACTGTAACCAATACTAACGCTTCAACTGAATTTCAAAATCCAACCAGTCACGAGCTACAGTAACCTGCTGCTGATTTTATCAAATCGCTTTGCCGGGTTACTTCATCTGGTTCCCACACTTAACGCGATTAACAATACACAGCTCCTTAATCACCCAACACTTCCAGAAGAATCCGAGCTCATAATCACGCTTCATCAATTCTTAAATGTCGGAATACTAAACTAATCCTCTTCTTAATGATTTCGGGCATTACAGCTGGTGAATCAATTCAGAAAGGAATGAACTGGACTACGAAAATGTCAAAGGAATTATTAAAATAGATAACTGAAAATCGATCTAAATACAATCAAAAAGGGGAAATTAGACTGATACAATTTCATTCAAAAAATCACGGACTGCAACCGCAAGGAAACTCTAGGTCCACGATAAACAACTCAACAAGTAGATCTGGTAATAACAAAGGCATACGGCACAGGCAGAAATAACTTTAATTGAAATCTGAAAGCTGCAAACAGATATGTTCCAAAACCGAACAAATGAATAAGCTAGAATTGGAAGCTGGAAAACTGAGATAACAATACTGATCTTGTTAAATGCACTTAAAAGCATTTTAAACATAAACTGGGCATGCGTAAAAGCACAACAACATTTTAAACATAAGCTCTTTCGTAAACATTAGCTATGGGAGAAAATCAGATCCCATCATTATTTTCTTGATTCATGACTTATGGCTCGGAAATTCTACATTAGGCCCTTTTTTGCACTTAATCACATGGGGCATCTGACACTCAGTCAGCTGCTCACCTTTCCCATATCGACCGTCTGTTATCTTCGCCATAATTCTTAGAGTCTGAATATTTTGCTCCTAAAACAAATGCTCTTTAAACTGATTTTTATTGGAACTGAATCATCTCGCAGAAAACAACCATGGTTCGCTACTTTAAAACTATTTTGACATTTAAAAGCTTACTGGGCTTACAACGGAACTCAAACTAAGAAATTTAGAACAACGCAGGCTATAGGAACAAAGAACATATAGCCGAACACTAAACTGAGGAACAATGACATAAGATCTGATATAATCGGAAACGGATTCGTATTATCACTTTGAAAGAAAAGAATTAAGCTTAGAATTAAGGAATTCGTCCAGAATGGACTAAGCTGGATTCAATCTCAGAGACATATCATAAGCTTAATTATAGGAAATCAGATCTCTCTGGACGGACAGATCTCTCACAAGAAACAGATCTCTCGGGAAAAACAGACTTATCGGGAAAACATCGAGAAACAGATCTCTTGGAGAAAATAGATTTCATGTATGAAACAGATTTCATGAAGGAAAACAGAACTCTCGAGAGAAACAGACTTCTCGGGAAACAAATAGAAGTCACTGGAGACAGACCTCTCGAGGAAAAACAGACTTCTCGGGAAAAACAGACTTCTCGGGGAAACAGATCCCTCACAAGAAACAGATCTCTCGCTAAATGAACAGTAGAATGCTGATATCAGATCTCTCTCGGGTAATGAGCAAAGCTGCCAACAGATCTCTCTGGGGAATGAACAAAGCTGTCAACAGATATCTCTCGAAGAACAAAGGTTGCTGTCAACAGATATCTCTGGGGAAACACGAACAAAACTGTCAACAGATATCTCTGGGAAAGGAACAGTAGGTTGCTGTCAACAGATACCTCTCCGGAAAATCGAACAGGAAGTTACTGTTAACAGATCTATGGGGACAAAATCACGAAACTCTGCTTCGACTCGGACAGATTCTAAACAAACTAGCTTCACTGCTCCCGATCGAACCAGCGTCACTTATCCGTTTAAATTCAATGTCCAGGTCTTCACAGTACTTTAGGAAAACAAGAACTTCTTTTGGCTTTCTTCCCCGAACTTTGTACATCCCAGTAGTTTTGAAAGAAACAACAACAGCTCTGTAAACTCAAATATCTCTTAAAACTGATCTTTCTGCCATTTTAAAAGAACAGAGCACTATCTGCGAACCCATAATTTTACAAAAACCTTTTTGAAAATAAACAAGCTCAGTTAAACGGAAACCATAATTACACAGGCAAGCATTCAACTGGAAGGAACAATATTATGCTATCATGGGCACGTCAAAGAACAGAACTAGCTTGCCTGGAAGACGAACAACGGCGTGAACAGACAACCCTGGTTGGAACTTCCCACGAGCACTTTGAAGCTTCTTAGAAAATTTGCAGAGAAAGTTACGTTTTATGGCTACTCAATGCTGAGGGTTTTACCCATTTAAAAGAGCTCAATTATTGAAGTATGGGCGAAAGAACGTACACAGTAAAGAAATGATTGTGTTTGAAATCATTTGGTTTGAAAAGCGGTCGCCCATTTCTTTTTATTTTAAAAGAGATATTTTAATCTTAAGCATTTTCTTTAAAAAGAACATTTAAATTAACACTTTGAATTAACTATTTAAAGCCCCTTTTTAAAACTCGAATCGTGCTCGGGTTAATCCCTTCCGGAATACTCCGTGAACTGCGTTCTAAATCGAAACTCAAAATCAGCACAGATGCAAATTGAAGTGCTGAAGATGCTGAACAATAGCAATCTAACCCCTTTGGGAAAGAAAATGAATAATATGTGGACTTACGGATTTTTGGGGCGTTACAAATATCCAGTACAGATTCTGGATAGGAAGGAGAAACAGCTGCGAAATAAGATTATCCCTTTGGTGATGGTCCAATGGAACAAGCATGGCAGAGAAGAAGCTACCTGGGAAGTTGAAGAAATGATGAGACAAGAGTGGCCTCATCTGTTTGAGCATATGCAGTAGTGACCCAGGTAATCTTCTAGCTTGTTAATCGCGTACAGAGTTGCTTTGGTGTTTTTAGTAGTGACTTTTGTATAGTAGGAATTGCTAAATTGTTATATTTCAGTCCTGGTGATCTTCTGAATGTCGTTATTTGAGGTCTGTACCTCACCTGATTTCGAGGATGAAATATCTTAAGGTGGGGAGGATGTGAGGACTGTAATTAATCGATTTGGTTAATGTATGTTTTGAGCAGATTTGGGGAATTAGGCTAGAATTGGTTATATAGTAACAAACGAATTTGTCAAATTTGAAAGGTGATTTAGTCCCGAGAGGTATCTCGTGCTGAGTAAGCTGTTAAGGAGCTTCGGATTTGGCTTAGATTTGAATCGGGTGTGTATCGCTGAGTAGAGGAGAGAGTAAGCGCTAAGTAGATTTGGTTATCGGGAGTAGCTGGAGTCCATTTTTGGAGAATACCCCCGCACAAGTGAATTGGAAGTGTTGTGAGAATCGGTTTGGTTTTCGGTTTGAGTAGACCGGTTCGTGGTTTTTCAGATTTGAGTGAATCTGAGTGTCCAGATCTGATCCTCATGTGTATGAGTGAGTTGTCTTGAGCAGGAAGCAAAACGATGTCGTTTTGGATTACCCTGGGTATACGCTGGTTAAGTATAAGTGATGCGATGTCATTTGGCGTGAACCATATTTGGCGTTGGTTGAGTGCGATAGATGCGACCTCGTTTGGCGAGCATCAGATTTGATGAGAACTCGACCTTGGTGCGACGTCGTTTGGTGGTAGTCAGATTTGGTTAGCGTAGAGAAGTCAAAGCTGTTTGAGTGCTCAGATCTGAGTTTGTCGGTGGCACTGTGGCGTTGACTGGAGATTTATTTATAGGTGTTGACCAACACTTAGCAAATGGGAGACCCGACATTTCTTATCTTCTTCCTCAGAGAGCTATCGATTCTTATATGTTTCTCGAACCCTTACTGTTCATCCGAACACAAGTCCGGTGATTGTCGTCGATTTACGCCGCTGTTTGGAGCAAGATTGGTGGCGCTGAGCTCGTCTCCTTAATATCTTTCAATTAGTACCATTTTGGAGACTTGATTTGTCAAGTTGAGGGAGCGCGAAGTAGTTGCAGTTTTCGAATATCTTCGCGATTTCTGGCCAGTGGTTCTTTCATTATTAAGCAGCTTATGTTTCTCGAACCCTTACTGTTCATCCGAACACAAGTCCGGTGATTGTCGTCGATTTACGCCGCTGTTTGGAGCAAGATTGGTGGCGCTGAGCTCGTCTCCTTAATATCTTTCAATTAGTACCATTTTGGAGACTTGATTTGTCAAGTTGAGGGAGCGCGAAGTAGTTGCAGTTTTCGAATATCTTCGCGATTTCTGGCCAGTGGTTCTTTCATTATTAAGCAGCTTTGGGTAAGTGATTTCTTCCTGTTATGAGTTTTGAGTAGAGCTGGTTATCTTGTTTAGGGTATCGGTTTGGGTTGAGTTGTTGGTAGCAACCAAATCTGTTCCAGTATAGTTATCCCTGAGCTGTTTAGGTATGGCTGAGCAGGTGGTATGTGAGACCTGAATTTGTATAAGAGATCATTTGTTGGAATGTACCGGGGTTTAGAGATTCTTGGTGGCTTAAGATCTCTATTTGAAAGTTTAAGTTGTGTTTTTGGGTCAAATTCCTCACCTAGAACAATTCTGGGAGTTTTCGTATTTTGAGATTTTTTGGTGAAAGCTGGTTGAATAGTGAAAACCAGTCGCAACGTATTTTGGTAACGCAGGATTATGACGTTTGGAGAGATCTTGTAGCGCTTGTAATATCAGTCGTTGCCTTAGCGTGGATCTGTATCGGGTTGGATACGGTGTCGTTTGAATAAGTTGGAGCGACGTCGTTTTGGTGTAGCGCTAGTGTGACATTTGATCGCGTGTGTGTGTGCCTGCTGGTTGTTCAGCCGAACCAGAGGTCAACGCGGGTCAACATCCCTGTAGCACGAGGAGGAAACGTCGTCGTTTGGCTAGCGCTAAGGAACCAGTCGATGCGCAAATTCTATTTCCAGAAGTCAACGCTGGTCAACTCTTCTGTAGCTTGCAGCTGGTTTTGAGAGAGAGTTAGCGACCGGATTTGATGACGTCAGTTGTGCGACACCGTTTTGACTAGTTGCAACGCTGCATTTTATATGTTGCGGCTGGTACCAGCTTTTGGAGGAATTCCCACGATGTTTAAACCAGTCGTCTGGTTGTCCAGCTTTTGGTTGAGCACCAGTCGTAGGTAGTGTCCTACGACGTCGTTTTGTGTGTTTAGGATTATGCTTTGAGGGGTTCGACCAGCCGATGGTTGTTGGTACCTGCTGGTTATGTCTGTGGACTTTTAATCAGATTTCAGCAGCTGTGGGATTTATATATATAGAAAGACTTGGTATTCGTTTGAGATATCAGATCCCATACTTAGAATATTTTCCCCGATTGTCGACCTCTGTTTCTCGAACCCTAGTACTGTTCACCGTTGATTTTATCCGGTGATTCCCGTCGTTCTCGGTGGTTGTTTTGCTTGTTCAAGGTAGAGTTGGACTCCTCTCGAGAAGCTCTTCCATCTTATACCATTCTTGGAGGCTGTTGTTAGCTAGAGCGAGGTCGCAAAGTTACTGTCTTGGCCGAGTGTTCGCTGTGAGCAGGTAGCTTCGAATTGTTGTAAGATCTTAGCTTTAGTAAGTTGATTTAAGCTCCCTGTTAAGTGGTATTGATGGGATTGATCGCTGGTTGAGTTGTAACTCCCGGCAGTACCTTCTGTGTATTTGAGTCCCGATGATTTATCCCCTGTGTGCCTTGACAGGTTGTTGTTCAGCTTTCTCTGGAACTTTGTTGTGGTAATTATTACACCGAATTAAAAGGTACGGATTGGAGCTTGTAATACAGCGATGTTATGGCTTGGATAATTTGTGAGATGGCTATTGCTGGCTGCTGTTTTGTGAGATGACTGTTGGTTATGTGGTGTATACTTGCTGATGCTATTATTGTTTCGCATATGTTTATATGCTTGTTATTCCAGCATGTTGCATACACGCATTTGCATCTCCGTTCAGCTTTTGCAGCCATTGCTTCGTTGTTATTGTTCTGTTTACTTACCATGATGCGAGGGCGAGCGGCAATACCGCACTCTCATCTCCCTGCTGGGATTTGTTAGCCACCATGCACCGAGTGGTTAACTACAACAGTTCATGGGCGAGGCAACGACAGGTTTAGTTGTTGATGCGCCTGGTAAGGGTGGGCGAGTAGGGGTGAGTGGGTAGCACCCACATGTCCTACACTCACCGTGGACACATATTCTGTTGAAGATCCCGTTGAGCTGTTGTTTCTTTCCTCATGCATAGCATCTGCATTTTATTCATGCTGTTTACTGCTGTTTATAGTTGCTCTCCGTACTGGGGTTTGACCCCATGTCCCTCTGGGGCTTGGTTGTTTTCCTTGTTGTGTTACTTTCAGGAAACCCAGGTTTTACAGCTGGTCGTGGTTTTAACCCAGCTGGAGGTGCCCCAGGAGGTGGTTAGAGTATCCCAGTAGCGTATAACATATTTATATGTATCGGTCCAGTTAGCCGGGGATATGCCCTGTGCTTCGTTGGTGTATTTGATTGTTGGAGTCTGATACTTGTTTTATGCTATACTGTTATTGTTGTGGTGATTTTAGTAAACTGGGATTCTATTTTGAGTATCGCGCTATTTTAAATTATATTATTTCAAACCGTCAGGCCAAAAGCGAAAATTTTACCCGTTTTTGATAGTTTCCTCATGAGTTTTGGAGTTTTTACTCTGTTAAGAGCACGAGGCCTGACATTTTTGGTATTAGAGCTTAAGCTGGGATAAGCTCAATTTCCTTGATCACACTTGAGTCTAGGCACAGTGTTGTGTGTTGCATGTGCTTGACTATGTGGTTATGTGCTGCATCTTGTTGTGCTATCTATGCTGTATCTGTTCTGTTTTGCTTGATCCTGTTGAGTGTTTTTGTAGATGCCGCCTAGACGTCGTGGTAGAGGTAGGGGGAAGTTTGAGGAATCAGCAGGACAGAATGAGGATCGGCGTAGCGCTCCTAGCCGTTCTCGTAGTCGGCATGAGGAGGAGGAGGAAGTTGGTGACTTGCCTCCCCCGGTGGAGCGGATGGATGTTGTTATAGCACGGTTTCAGTGGATGAACCCTCCAGTCTTTAATGGTGACGAGTCCAGTGAGGATGCAGACTCGTGGCTTCGGAATATTATTGGTCTTTTTCGATCGGGTGCAGTATGACGATGATCTTCGGCTGAGTTTAGCGACCCTCTTGCTTAGGAAGGCTGCAGAGCGCTGGTGGCGAGGCGCTTCGAGTACCTTGTTAGAAACCGGTGTTGGGATCTTTTGGGATAGTTTTTGCGAGACCTTTTGGCAAGAGTATGTACCCGAGTCTTATGTGAACGCCCGGGAGCGGGAGTTCGACCATCTGGAGCAGGGTTCCATGACTGTTCGGGAGTATGCTAGGAAGTTTTCTTCTCTGTTGGCGTACGTTCCCCATGTCTGGCCGTGAGAGGGCCAAGCGCACTAGATTTCTTGA
The DNA here is from genome assembly GCA_001598015.1 of Dorcoceras hygrometricum. Classification (NCBI taxonomy): domain Eukaryota; kingdom Viridiplantae; phylum Streptophyta; class Magnoliopsida; order Lamiales; family Gesneriaceae; genus Dorcoceras; species Dorcoceras hygrometricum. The sequence goes on from KV005059.1 coordinate 108,941, forward strand.
GGGCTTGATTGAAGAGGTGTATCAGATGGTTTTGACTAGTAAGCCCAAGACTTACGTTGAGGCTGTGGACAGTGCCATCGACATTGAGGAAGGTTTGCATAGTCGTCGTGCTCGTAGGAAGCAGGCAGTGCCGGGTGGTCGTCCTGCTATTCAGGGAGCGCAGTCTTCACAGTCCTCCCAGTCAGCCTATCAGCTCCAGCAGCAGCAGCAGCAGCCACAGGTGGCTCAGCAGTCTGGCCGTCAGAGGTTTCGACCCCAAGGTCAGCAGTTTAAGAAGAAGTCGGGTTCTGGCTCTTATGGTTCAGGCAGTTCGAGTAGCAGTGGATCTTGTTAGAGTAGATGCCCAACTAGCCAACTTGTGGCGTGTGGGTTTATAGACTCTTGTATATGACAATCTTTATATATGATGGCATTCTTTACTTTCATTGTGTGTATGATGATTTACAATTGCGTTTAGTAAAGACCTAGAATACACTAAAGTGTATGTTAGATGTGATAGTGGGTATGACGACTATCATGAAACACATCTAATAGTCACTGTGTATTCTGAACTGTTCCTAGTTGATTGGGCCGTCAAAACGAGGATAAGGCCGCCCGAGTTCGAGACTAGTATCTGCGATGCGAAGTACCATGTTTCATTGGTAGGGAACATTGTGATGTTCTGAGCATGCAGATAGATAGTGACCTGGTGATCTATCGAACTACCCTCATTCGGACTTTCCAAGTGGTTACCATTTGTCGAGTGGATAAGTCCGAGGTCTTGGTTGTACTGATTAGTCCTCACGACTCGAAACGTCATTGAGACTCTACATGATAGGCGTCTCACTTTAACCC